>MUZC01003152.1:284013-311739 GCA_002072015.1 Radix auricularia
AAAAAAAAAAAAGCCGTATGGGAGCCGAAGTTTTGCCTCCGTTAATATAGACATTGATTGATTGAAGTTACATTTTCACGGGTACCCGGGTAATCAGATGGCAACGGGTACCCGGGTCCTGGGTACCCGTTGACAGGCCTAAATCTCACCATAATTTCTCTGGCTACCAATATAAGGGGAGGACGACAGGAGACAAAGGAGAGTCCCTCGATGCCTAAGTAGAGAGAGTCACCCGACGTCTTAGTAGAGAGAGAGAGAGTCACCCGACGCCTAAGTAGAGGTAGAGAGAGAGTCACCCGACGCCTAATTAGAGGTAGAGAGAGAGAGAGAGTCCCTCGATGCCTAAGTAGAGAGAGTCACCCGACGTCTTAGTAGAGAGAGAGAGAGTCACCCGACGCCTAAGTAGAGGTAGAGAGAGAGTCACCCGACACCTAAGTAGAGTTAGAGAGAGAGTCACCCGACGCCTAATTAGAGGTAGAGAGAGAGAGTCACCGACGCCTAAGTAGAGGTAGAGAGAGAGAGTCACTCGACGCCTAAGTAGAGAGATAGTCAACCGACGCCTAAGTAGAGAGAGTCACCCGACGCCTAAGTAGAGAGAGAGAGTCACCAAACGCCTAAGTAGAGAGAGTCACCCGACGCCGAAGTAGAGAGAGAGAGTCACCTGACGCCTAAGTAGAGAGAGTCACCCGACGCCGAAGTAGAGAGAGAGTCACCCGACGCCTAAGTAGAGAGAGTCACCCGACGCCTAAGTAGAGAGAGAGAGGGTAACCTGACGCCTAAGTAGAGAGAGTCACCCGACGCCTAAGTAAAGAGAGTCACCCGACGCCGAAGTAGAGAGAGAGTCACCCGACGCCTTAGTAGAGAGAGTCACCCGACGCCTAAGTAGAGAGAGAGAGAGTAACCTGACGCCTAAGTAGAGAGAGTCACCCGACGCCTAAGTAGAGAGAGTCAGCCAACGCCTAAGTAGAGAGAGAGAGAGTAACCTGACGCCTAAGTAGAGAGAGTCACCCAACGCCTAAGTAGAGAGAGTCACCCGACGCCTAAGTAGAGAGTGTCACCCGACGCCTAAGTAGAGAGAGTCACCTGACACCTAAGTAGAGAGAGTCACCCGACGCCTAAGTAGAGAGAGTCACCCGACGCCTAAGTAGAGAGAGTCAGCCAACGCCTAAGTAGAGAGAGTCACCCGACACCTAAGTAGAGAGAGTAACCCGACGCCTAAGTAGAGAGTGTCACCCAACGCCTAAGTAGAGAGAGTCACCTGACACCTAAGTAGAGAGAGACACCCGACGCCTAAGTAGAGAGAGTCACCCGACGCCTAAGTAGAGAGTGTCACCCGACGCCTAAGTAGAGAGAGTCACCTGACACCTAGGTAGAGAGAGTCACCCGACGCCTAAGTAGAGAGAGTCACCTTACGCCTAAGTAGAGAGAGTCACCCGACGCCTAATTAGAGAGAGTCACCCGACGCCTAAGTAGAGACAGTCACCCGACGCCTAATTAGAGAGAGTCACCCGACGCCTAATTAGAGAGAGTCATTCGACGCCTAAGTAGAGAGAGTCACCCGACGCCTAATTAGAGAGAGTCACCCGACGCCTAAGTAGAGAGAGTCACCCAACGCCTAGGTAGGAGAAAGTCAACCAGAACAGAACATAGTGTAGATTCGTGTTTAGGCTGTGTAGTAAATATGTACACTGTGTGTTCTGTAGAGTTAATTCACTAATTAACTTAGTAGTAACTGCGTGAGCATTAGAAACGCGATTATTTAAAAAAAAAACATTTTTCGAACTATAGTCATCGCGGCTTGTGTTAACTGTTTCTGTTTAAAATAACTGTCAAGTTAGGTTGTGTGCTGCAAGATAGCAGTATAAAATAACTCATAATATTCCCAAGAGCCACCACTCGGCTACTAAAAATAAATTCCATTATAGTTTCTTAAAAGGCCACCTTTAAAGTTTCATTTACTGTAAATATGTATTCCCAAAAACTCTCGGTTTTATCGGACCATTTTCATTTAGAGGTTTCCACTTTTTTTGTGAATATTAAACATGATAGCCCAAGTCACTCACTCATTGGATGTTTAACGTAATGACGTCATTGTTTTGTCTTATATTTTAATTAGGGCTGCGGAAATTAACGATTAATTTCTCGATTAATTTGTAAAATATTTTATCGATTAAAATTATTTTAATTGATAAAATAGCGATTAAATTGAAGAGGTTGTTTTAAATAGTTTTCCCGATTTATTAATAAATGATTAATAATAAATACTAGTTTGCTTTTTTACGTGCAAAATTCTCCATTTAAGAAGAAAAGATTTCCTAAGTCTAAACTTTAAAAAAAGCTCTTATATTTAAATTTTAAAAATGTTAATTGCCTTTTTTGTTACTTGCCCTGAAATTTTCAGTTTAATTACGTCATACATCTTATTTTTAGCTTAATTAAAATTATCGATTATTTATTCGGTAATTTTTTAAAAGTTAAGTTTTTAATTTAAATTAATGGATAACAGCCCTAATTTTCATACAAGGCGTGCATCGGGTGGTGCGCAAAATAATTATAAATTAAAGTCTCGCCGTAAAAAAATATGGTAATCCTGCAGTTTTTACACGTATATTATTTCACAGTGAATTTTTTTTTTCTCGTGGAACTTGCGATTTTAATTTTTTGAATATATTATTATTTGTTGTATTTTAGCTATTAAAACGCTAATTTGTAATTTGTATTAATTTCTAAAGCATTTTTTCGGCTCTCTATGATACATAATCCGGTCACAATACGAAAATTTTGTTTACTAGGGCCCGGTTTGCCCGTTGTTTGTTTACCGATGCTAAATTAAATTTACTGAATTGAAGATTTCTAAAGAAATTTATTATTAATATTTGCTATGTTCTTAAAATATAAATAAATATTCTAAAGACAATTTCATTTTTTAATTATTTACTAGATGTTTGATTTTTATTTCGTTTGTTTTTAAGTGAGAAAATTTCATGTGGCATCTCTCTGTGACAATCCGGCAAGTAGGATGCTAGAAAAACAAAATGGATGTATCATCCTCCGATTATGTAGCGTCAGAGGCTAAAAAAATCCTTACAAAATTAATACAAATTACAAATAGCGTTTTAATAGCTGAAATACAACATATAATAATGTATTTAATAATTTTAAAACGTTAGTTCTCAAAATAAAATAAAATTTCGCTTTAAAAAATGCAGGATTTCCAAAAATATTATATGACATCATTGTTTTAGAACAGAACGTCAATTACCGAAAAAGCGCACGAACCTGTGACGTCAGCATTTGTGTTGATGTAGACAACATTTTGTCGCCATTATCTCCCCTAGATCTCCTACATAAAACACAAAAGGTTTGTTCAAAGGACTCGGTGACACAAAAAGACAACACGATAGTGTGTAAAAAAGTTTATTAGTAAGTATAAAACAAATTCTAAAAATATTATTTTAAAATGATGTTGTGAGAGATAAATAAAGTTAGGAAAAGAAAAGGAGTTTGAAGAGATAGATAGCCATACAGAGACAAAATGGTTATGTACAGAGAGAAACAGGGGTGATGAAAGAGATAAATGGAAGGAGAAAGATAGAAGAAAATGGAGTAAACAAGAGAAGGACAGAGAAAGCGCTGTGTGTGTGAAAACTGAGATGGTTATACACAACAATGAGGTAAATACAGAGAGAAAGTTATACACAGCAATGAGGTAAAGACAGGGAGAAGGTTATACACAACAATGAGGTAAAGGCAGAGAGAAGGTTATACACAACAATGAGGTAAAGACAGGGAGAAAGTTATACACAACAATGAGGTAAAGGCAGAGAGAAGGTTATACACAACAATGAGGTAAAGGCAGAGAGAAGGTTATACACAACAATGAGGTAAAGATAGGGAGAAGACTATACACAACAATGAGGCAAAGACAGGGAGAAAGTTATACACAACAATGAGGTAAAGGCAGAGAGAAGGTTATACACAACAATGAGGTAAAGACAGGGAGAAAGTTATACACAACAATGAGGTAAAGATAGGGAGAAGACTATACACAACAATGAGGTAAAGATAGGGAGAAAGTTATACACAATGAGGTAAAAGCAGAGAGATGAAATCGGTTGAGAAACCTAACGTGACTGTGCTTTAAAGGTATGTATTAGTTATAGCGCTGGCTTCTAACACTAATCTCTAACATAGCACGACAGCCAGCCGTTGGTTTTTATCAAAGGTAGCACAAGACACTTTGAATTGAACATTACAATGTTATTACTTTCTTTATAGTGTGATCTCAAAAATATAGTTTCAAGTTGAATAAAGGGTGTTTTTTTTTGTCTTAATATATTTTTTATGACGTCTCTATTGAATTTTTATAATCCTTTATACTAACTCGTTGCGTCTAGTAGAATGCCGAAAAAACTTTGGACTAATTTTCATCCCACTTCCTTGTGTGCTAGCGAACTGAAATTTTTGCAGGCAGACTTATGGCGCTGATAAAAATGATCGATCTAAATTTCAGATCGAACGCATGTGTTGTAATTAAATTGATTGATTTTAGTTTATCTCTATTTTTTCTCTAGGTAGCGTGTTATTTTTTAAACGAGAGTTTCGCGATAAGTGTTATATTGAACAACCTTTTTAGTACCTTCCAGCTGCGCTGTGTGATGCGTATTATATTGACAATACTTTTGTAAAATATACACATTAGACTCACGATTTACAAATGTATGAATTCCCTCCCCTTACATGCGTGACGTCATTTATTGACGGCCCCTAAAAAGGGCGGCCAATTGAAGACCGCCCGAGGGGGGGGGGGGCAAAAGTTCTAGCTACGCTACTGCCTTGAGGTCTCTCGTAGGTTGCCTATACCCTTTGAGGAATCGCAGACGCCGACGCTGATCGGTGGATGCCCCTTATAGACAAAAAGTCTCAACTTATCTGATCATGCTGAATGTTAAGATAAATCAACGGACGCTTAAAATTTTTTTTAAAAAAACTTACATAATATATTTATATTTAAACGAGCAACAAAGCCCGTCCAAGGACGTTCCGCCGTCGTTTCGGTGGTATGTTGTACCTCCCATCCAACTGTCGTCTCAACCGGCCAGAAATGTGCATCACGTGAAAAATGCTATTCATTATAGTTATAATAAATAAATCCTAAAAACAAAGTTTTGACTATAAATCCCAACGCGTACCTCTCAAAATAAAGTCTTGGAAAAAATACTGCGAAAAAAAACAACAAAAAAACTACTTTGAACGTCCGCGAAAATTTGTTCAATATGTAAATGAGATTTAATTTTTCTGTAGGATTTTGAGGAACCAATCGCTATCGATGACCGGACAGATATTAGCCTTTTATAAAAATCCTTAATATATTAACGTCATCGTCGTCTCTTGGTCCGTCCGTCCGTCAGGGCGGCGAAAAATAAAAGTAAAAAAAGGACCCTTTTCCCGTGATGCTATCGAGCTGAAAGTCCAGTCCAACCATCGGTGACCACACCCCTACCCACACCCGTCCCCGTTTCACAGGATTTGGGCGTTCAGTTAAGTTACGTCTGTCATTGTTTGAACATCATCAAAACCTTTAGTTCTGTCTCACACATAAAGGATTTATAGTCAAGAGCTTCTTAACGTGTTTTTAAATAAATTCTAACGAGCAACAAGGCCCCTCCAAGGACGTTCGGCCGTCGTTTCGGTGGCATGTTGTACCTTCTATCCAACAGACGTCTCAACCGGCCATAAATGTGCATAACGTCAAAAATGATATTCATTATAGTTATAACAAATAACCCATAAATACAAAGTTTTTGACAACATATCCCCACCCCTGCCGCTCATTTCTGGTTATTGTTTTTTTACTTTTTATATATTTGTTTATAAACTCCTACTATTAATTTAATTTGATTAAAAAAATTCCTTACTACAAATTTATCCAGATACTATTTGGATCTGCGATAAGTATGTGCCAAAACCAGATATTGTCGAAAATCTTGATATCAGGCTGACTCCTAGATTTTTGCGACAACAGGAATAGCATTTAATTATATTTGTGTTTATAATTATCTCTATATTAGAAATATTTGATTTGGGTCATTGCTTTCCACGCAAAATTCACAAACTAATTACAAAATTATAATAAGAATTTTTAGTTAATAACGAAATGTGTATCACAACAGAACCACTGGTTTAGACCAAACTCAGTAAAATTTGGTTTTAAACTTATTTATGAAGTTTGACATTTTGTTTAAATAGGGTCCGTAATTTTTATGTTACTCAAAAGCCTTCATCTGTTGTTTAAGATCAAGACTATTTTTCAATTTAATTTTAATTAAATGGATAAACTGAGAAACCGTTTTTGGAAGCGTCATAGATTTCCATATACCTAAATTTTAATTTTTTAAATGTACCATTTGGCTAACATTGCATAATCACAAACACACTCAACTGACAGTTCATATTTCAAAGGCGACTTACAGATTTTTTTTAAAAAAATATTTTTTTCCAAATACATTACCAAACTTTTTTTTTTTAAAAGATTAAAAAGTATCTCGATACCCATCTTCACCCTTAATCTAATAAATAAACAGCAAAAAACAAAGCACATTTTTAAAATTAAAATTATTTTTCTTTAAAAAGCACACCACTTTAAAAAATATATAAAATATTACAAAATAGAAAAAATCACATAAGCTGTGACAGTTACATCACTGCATGAATTTGTCCCTTAATTAAATGTATTCACTGAAGAAGTAAAAGAGTTATTATCTTTCAAGATCTTATTTTTAAAGAAACCTCACTCTTAAGTTACGATGACTGTTCAATAAAACATAATGTAAGATTAAACATTATACATGTTAAGTTATTTTTTAAACAGACAGTTTGGTTTTTATATAAAATCCAATACCTTAGGTAAAGAAGATTTGGTGCACTCGGGCATTACAACAGTTTGTACAATCAGTCCTGTACACTTTCTGGCCTGCATCTGCACCCGCAGGTGAATAATCGATTTCAATGTGTCCATCATTTGGGTTAGCCTTGTGGGACAAGGGGGATATCAAAGACGTGATAGCTCATAAAAATACGTTTTATTTACAGGGGTCTTTGTGCTTTGAAAAAAACTGAGTGGGGAAATCCGATGCCTGTGTATTTAACAAACTGTAAGTACTGAAACTCTTATGGATCGAACTGGTTATTTGATTTAACGCTGACAGAAGACGACATTGTTGACTGTCGTGGGTAGAAAAGACGTAAACAAGGTTAGGGTTAGCCTGACAGGACGTAACATAGCGAACGTTTCGGTAAAGAGCCTTTTTCAACGCATGTACAAAACACAAGTAAAACGAATATAATTTATTTTTTTAAAATAAAAACTTGGCTGCGGTGAAATCCAAAGAGTTGGATTTCACCGCAGCTGAGTTTTATTTTTATACACGTTTTATTTGTGTATTGTACGTCCGTTGATAAAGGCTCTTTGCCGAAACGTTCGCTGTTTTTTACGTCCTGCCAGGCTAACCCTTACGTTGTTTACGTCTTTTCCATTTACTTTTTTATAAGCCTGATTGCAGTCTTACCCCTCACTTTGTTGACTGTTGTGGCATGTGGCATGTCTCACAGCATCCGTTCCACTCTTGCAAACCTCCACAACAACTTGCATAAAAGGGGAGGGTAATTGCCACCTTTAAATAGTTTTATTGGGTGATCGATGCTGTGCCATACGGTGTCACAGACGTGTAGCAGACTAACCTCTAATGCAGTGGTTCCCAAACTTTTTTTTACCCGCGGACCTCTTTTATAGTCAAAACTTGCCCACGGACCCCTAAGTGAAAAAGCATCATAAATGTATAGTATACACATTTATTTATTAATTTAAAACAACAACATTTTGTTGAAGAATCATTTATTTGATTTAAACTTTTGTTAAATTTCTTTTTTTAAATTAATGACTTCGATTAACTTGATGAGATTTTTAAAATTTTATGAGTGTATTTATGTCCGGGTCAATGCTTGTGAGTAGCTAACGCAAATCCCCACGAGCTCTAATGTCAAGCCGGTTTCTTTTGTCTCATTTGAGGCTCAAAACTGCACTAAATCTACGTTATACCAAAAAGGAAGACGGGAAAGCAGTCAAAAACTTTTGTACAACAACCAATAATGCAGGATATACTTTGGGATCTTTTTTTGTAACTAGAATATGTGGTATCCTTGTTAAAACATTGGTTTAAGTTTCTCATTTGTGGATAATTCAATATCCATAAGTTGCACCTGCATTAGTATGGATTCATCTATGTCTGTTATCTTAGTTTGTCCCCGAGCAAAATGGTTCAACACCCAGTCGGAAATATCCTAGTTAAGAATGTCTTCAAATCTTTGGTTCAGGTCTGCATGAAGAGCCGTTAGTTGTTGACAGTAGGCAAGCAAGTCTTCATCTCTATTTTGGAATTTTGTTAGATGTCGAATCTGAGAACATTCTCCTCTCCCGAATTTTTGTTTATACAGAAAATGTTTTGCAACAATAGCAGATAGATCTATTGCGCTGTTAGTTTTGAAAAAATTTAATTGGTCACCTTGTAGTTTCAAATTAGTTTCGTAAAATTTGGCAAACAAATCTGTCATAAAGGCTTTGTCATTGTTTTGAGTTCATTAAATTTTGACTTTGCCTTCCAGGAATTCCAGCTATGCATGAAAGAGAGCATAAAATCGATTTAAACATGCACTTTTAGATAACCAACTTACTTCTATGTGAAGTAGTAAATAATAGTCTTCATCATTTTCCATCAAAGTTTAGCAAACAATATCTCATAGACATATATTTTGATTTTATTAACTGCTCTAATGGCATAATCTAGTGATCAATTCAAACATTCACAAAGATATTTGTAACTAAATAATGTCGATGAATGACACACTGCACTGAACATACATTGTGGTACAGCTTGTTTTAAGTATACTAGAAAGCCTCGGTATCTTTTTTACATTGTCGGAGCTCCGTCAGTAACAACAGAAATAACAGTATAAATAAGTGTGTGTGTGTGTGATGTCATCAGGAAAAACACATACAACCTTTTAGGTAAAATATAAATTAATAATACCATGGTCGTCAACTGATGTCACCTCACTACATTTTCCTTTAAAGAAATTTAAATAAAAGAAGAAATGAAAAATATGTGTTAAATATTTGTTAGAACATTAAAATGTTTTTTGATGTGGTCAATTTCCAGGACTGTATCTCAAACATAAATTGAGTCTGATAGCTTTGTATGATCTCATACTTAAATTGAGCCTTATATAGCTTTGTATAAACTCATACTTAAATTGATCCTTATAGCTCTATATTATCCTTCGCAAAATCTAGCTCCTTGGAAAGGGTAGCAATCTAGTTCGTTGGAAGGGGTACCCATCTAGTTAGCTGGAAGGGGTAGCAACCTAGTTTGTTGGGAGGGGTGCCAATCTAGTTCGTTGAATGGGGTACAAAACTAGTTCGTTGCTGGGGGTACCAATCTAGTTCGTTGGAAGGGGTACCCATCTAGTTAGCTGGAAGGGGTAGCAACCTAGTTTGTTGGGAGGGGTGCCAATCTAGTTCGTTGAATGGGGTACAAAACTAGTTCGTTGCTGGGGGTACCAATCTAGTTCGTTGAAGGGGGTACCAATCCTAGTTCGTTGGAAGGGGTAGCAATCTAGTTCGTTGGAAGGGGTGCCAATCTAGTTCGTTGAAGGGGGTATCAAACTAGTTCGTTGCTGGGGGTACAAATCTAGTTCGTTTGAAGGGGTACCAATCTAGGAAATCAAAATAATAATAGAAAGATATAGCAACTACAATTTCAAGGCGAAATACTATTTTATAGATACAGCAAATCACTGTTGAATAAATATACTGAAAGTGGTTTAACAGTTTCATTAGAATTGTTTACTTCATGAAACTTCTGGCTAAACATTATTTGGCTCTCAATGGCCACAAAGATGGATATACTACTGCAAATAAAGTCAGTGTTTTGGATATTATGCAATTACTTACTAAATTACGACCAAATACTCCGCGAATATCATATGAAATCGAACATTAATGATAATACAAATTTGTTCCCGTCTATATTTTCTTAAATTAAAAATCAGTTCATTTCTTGCTAGGACATCACTTTAGCCAACAAAATAAATGATAGACACACAAGGCTAAAAATCATTTCATGTTAGGGCATCACTTTAGCCAACAAAATATATGATAGACACACAAGGCTAAAAATCATTTCATGTTAGGGCATCACTTTAACCAACAAAGTATATGATAGACACACAAGGCTAAGCTAAAAATCATTTCATGTTAGGGCATCACTTTAACCAACAAAGTATATGATAGACACACAAGGCTAAAGATCATTTCATGTTAGGACATCCCTTTAGCCAACAAAGTATATGAGGCTAAAGATTATTTCCTTATATCTGATAGCCCTCCAGATATCTTGTACAAAAAACAAACAAGTCAAGGTAATCTAATTAGTCATTCCTTCATTAATATCGTTGTAATTGAAAACGACATTTCTGTCAAAATCTATGAAATGTTTTTAAATAAGCTGAAAACAGATCAAAGGGATTGCAAATATCAAAGGTATGATAAGATTACGGTCATGACTCGTTTGCTTAAGGAGTTTAACAAAGACTCAAGACATAATTCTCAATATCAATTAGTACCTCGCCCGAAGGATTCTATAAACCTCGTATATTTTCAAACTGCGTGATTTCAAACTCTGTGACATGTTTTGGTACATTAGAACCTTGTTACGCATTGTTACGATCTCCACACACCGTTGGGAAGTTCTAATGGCTTCTATAGGAAAGTCTTTAAACAGACTCCCTGATACATTTCAGTGTGGTGTGCAAGAACTGATGGTTGAAATATTATATGGAGCAATGTTAAGATTATTTTGACAGTTATAGAAAACTTAACACGCTACGGATTTTTATTTTCTTTTCGGTGTTGTTGTAGTCTCATGAGACATGAACTTCATGAGGCCTAAAGTGCTTGCCAAAATACACTTTAAACATAAGAACTAAACGTACGTTACTGTCCTAAAAATGTATAGCAGCTGGTATTCACGGAGAAACAAAGACAATTAGTAGAGGATGATTAGACGTATTCTATTACTGTTTGTAAAAATCTTTGCATTTTTAGTGATTTTTCTAGAACATTGATGAGAAAGAAGAATTTATTTTCGCGATGAAAGTGAAGATGAAGTATTGTCACGGAAAGTACTTGTCTTCAGAAGGGATCTTTAGAAATTTTAAAAGATTTGTCAGCAGCCACATAATTAGGTAAATATCTGATATTTTTACACAACGATCTCAATTTAGAGCATGAAACTCATGAAATTGACCATCATGATTTTTTTTAAAACCCAATGGTAATTTTTAAAAATGTATTTTAAAAAATTAATGAATTCACGCCCAATTTCGCAATTTATTAATTAAATTTAATTACACAATTTAGTTTAAAGTTAATCATTCTGATAAACAAAAAAGTTATGTACTACTGTCAAAAGTAAATCAAGTTTTGAAAGAAGATTTCCTTAATGTAATTTAATCAAAACAATTTTTAGGATTAACAAAGAGTAGACTAGGATGGACTTTATTTAAATTTCCGCTACTAAGAATGATTTGCCAGATAACAATCTTTTGGGCAGAACATCGATAATATTGCTCTGAGGAAAAGCAGATATCTCGAACTTTAAATCAAGAATTTAAAATGCAAAATTTTCCTCTTCAACAAAGCTAATTAAAATTGTTATGATTATTACTTTCCAATAGAATATTATTGTTTTTAAATAGCTATAATGGCATTAAATTTATAAGGAAATGAATCAAAAGATAGGCATGCACACGTAAGGCAGATTCCCATGCTACACTGTTAGTGTACGGATCTGGGACCCAAACAACAATAATGATAATGATAATAATAATAATAATAATAGTAATAATAATAATAATAATAATAATAATAATAATAATAGTAATAATAATAGTAAACAAAAACAAACCAATCTCATGCTAAAATGAAACCAACTATAAATTGGATGAGTGTTAAGGAGGTCAATAATTCCTTCATTTTTATATTTAGCTCGAATTCAGTATTTAGTAAAACTTCATTATGAAAAAGGTTGGGAGAATTTTATGAAAGTAGCGATGTCTTAGGGAAATCATTGTTAAACCACCTCTAGCTTACAATTAATTGGGGGTGGGGACAAGTCTCTAAGCTTGTAGCTCTCTCGTCTTGACAATTGTAAAAAATTTTCTGTAAGGCCCCAAAACTACACATCCTTCAATTATAATATTATTTAATAAACATATATATTAAAAATAATCATACAACCAGTAAAATATGTGTAATTACGTGTAGTTGTATCATGCTTTGGACACCACTCAGCAGCGTCGTTTAGGGGTGGAACGTTTTATGAGGGCTTTAGAAGATCCTATTAAAGACAAATAATTTATCACGTATCTATAGATTAATATGATTGTCTCTGAAAAGTTTGGACTTAAGATTTGTTGACGGTAAGTAGCTACGAGTAGTTGAAGATTGTTTGATCAATAATAGTGTTAATGGTAAAGATTGTTTGAGATTATTATATAAAACTTGATTTTCTAAGATATTATGGTCTGCTTATTTTTCTATTATTAGACTCTGGCAAGGAGGCGTTTCTGGGGAGGGGTGTGAGTGGTTTGGACCGCACCAGATAAAACCATCATAAGGGGTGACACCAAAGGTTAAGATCCTGTATGATCTCGTTCAGAGGCACTGTCAGATACGAGGAGATTCTAAGGAATAAGTCTTGAGAGGGGGACAACATGAACTACCACACGAGGTGGCACCGACCATAGTCACGTCTCTGCTCTGGCATATATCATTAAAGATTTCAAGTGGAAAGTTTTCAAAGTTTATTACTTTCTTGTATAAAATAACTTATAAACATAATCACAATATTATGATTTACTCAAAAAACATTATTACTTATTCAACTATTAATGAATAATTTCATCTTTTAATTCAATCACTTGATTTGTCCACAGTTTATTTTTAAAGTGTTTATCTTTTATAGGCTGTTTCAAATATTTAGAAGATCATCAAATTTTTAACTAAATTATTGTGAATGCTTAGCGATACCTTAGCGTTATTCTTTGGGTGGGGCTCTGAATCATTGCAGGTATTTCAAGAGATTTTATTTTCCCGAAACATCACATGATAAACCCCGTTCTACCACTAATATTTTTTTCTAAGTAGTTCAATCATATTTAATAGCAATGGTCGGTAACAACAACTACAAAGCAATCTTTAAAAGTAAAATAATAATTTGAGCTTGATCACTCCATATACCCATTATACTATTCCTGGTCTCTTTCCCGACAAACTCTGAGCTCAATCCTTTTTTAAAGTCCCATAACCTCTTTTTTTCGAAATTCTAATGTTTGCATTAGCAAATTCTCGGGTTTAATAGACATTGGCGGCGCCCATCCCTCTCAAGGTCAGCGGAGGACTTTCTTAGAGTTAGTCATTTCTCAACTTTTTTCGTGGCGTTCCGTGGGCTCGATCCCACGGCCCTCATCGTGTGAAGCGAGCCCACTATCAACTTCGCTACCCAGCTACATATCAACAAAGACAATCTCACGCCCCTTTCACATTTGACAGTCACTGCTTCGATATCTTCTGGCATGATTACACCTCTAAGGTTTTTATAAAGAAAAACGTGGGTTTTTTTTCATTTAAGCTTTTATATTCTTTGATATTCATTTAAAAACCCTGTAAAATAAAGTTACATCTTAATATGTTAATCTCGAAACCACTTTAGCGAAACACGGGTAACTTGCTGGTTAGAGTATACAATTAACTTCTTTTTTTCAAGTTATTTCTTTCGAATAAAGCAAGGGAAATCCATCCAAAAAAGTCATGAGATTTTAAAAAAAAATTTAAAAAAAAAAATTATTGGTCTTTAATTCTTGTAGAACCTACGTTTAGCAATATTTATTACCAACTAATAATAATATGAAAGATCTCAATTGTTACCAAGAACTTTCTTGGAATGTTTCTAATTTGTATCGTAGGATGAAATGATCTTCTGTATAGAAGGAGCGTCTGAAACAGATAAGACATTTTAATTTATTCAATTTTAGCAAAAATATTTTCTTCTATCAGCTGTCACAATAAGCTGGGACCTTGTAATCCTATCAAGATTGTCTACTTCAAGTGTGTCTTCGTTATTTAAGTATTCAGACATAACTATTTAATAGTGTTTATTCCAGCGATTCACAGATCGACTTTAATCGCCAGTTAATGTCAATTTACGACCGAGTTATAAACATCTTGGCTGGGGGCTCATCGAGCTTATCAGCTGTTGCCTTAAATCAAGGTTTTATACTTGGTGTTATCTAGACTAGGACCTTTCTATACTGCCTATTATCTAGCCTGTGACTTTCCAATGCTGCCTGTTATCTAGCCCGTGACTTTTCTTTGCTGCCTGTTAGCTAGCCTGTGACCTTTCTTTGCTGCCTGTTATCTAGCATGTGACCTTTCTTTGCTGCCTGTTATCTAGCCTGTGACCTTTCTTTGCTGCCTGTTATCTAGCATGTGACCTTTCTTTGCTGCCTGTTATCTAGCATGTGACCTTCCAATGCTGCCTGTTATCTAGCCTGTGACCTTCCAATGCTGCCTATTATCTAGCCTGTGACCTTTCTATGCTGCCTATTATCTAGCATGTGACCTTCCAATGCTGCCTATTATCTAGCCTGTGACCTTTTTATGCTGCCTATTATCTAGCCTGTGACCTTCCAATGCTGCCTATTATCTAGCCTGTGACCTTTCTTTGCTGCCTGTTATCTAGCCTGTGACCTTCTATGCAGCCTGTTATCTAGCCTGTGACCTTTCTTTGCTGCCTATTATCTAGCCTGTTACCTTTCTATGCTGCCTATTATCTAGGATGTGACCTTTCTATTCTGCCTGTTATCTAGCCTGTGACCTTTCTATTCTGCCTGTTATCTAGCATGTGACCTTTCTATGCTGCCTATTATCTAGCATGTGACCTTCAAATGTTTCCTTTTATCTAGCCTGTGACCTTCCAATGCTGCCTATTATCTAACATGTGACCTTCCAATGCTGCAAATTATCTAGCATGTGACCTTCCAATGCTGCCTATTATCTAGCATGTGACCTTCCAATGCTGCCTATTATCTAGCATGTGACCTTTCAATGCTGCCTATTATCTAGCATGTGACCTTCCAATGCTGCAAATTATCTAGCATGTGACCTTCCAATGCTGCCTATTATCTAGCATGTGACCTTCCAATACTGCCTATTATCTAGCATGTGACCTTCCAATGCTGCCTATTTCCTAGCATGTGACTCTACTATGCGGCCTATCCAACTGCTAGTGTTACATTGATTTAACTTTTGTGAACTTGTGTGAACTTTCGTCGTTAAAGTGCGTTCATTCGCTCTTTGAACGTCGACGTTGCCATCAATGTGAGAGTGTTTTGTTGTTTTTTTTTAAAATTCCATTTCTTTTACCTAACACAGTTAGTCACCTTATACAGGCTCACGTGAAATAGACATGTCGATAAAGAAACTATTTCATATGCTAATTTCCAAACGATCAAAAACAAATATTTGGTTTTATAATATCCCAGGTTCTCATTCATTGTTTCAGTCATGCAATTGAGTTAATGTTTACAAGTTACAAGTTAATTTCACAATACTTTATGCCTACAGCAAAAAATATATTGAAATTAGAAACGTTTGATGAAATTTCTTCACAACACTAATCAATTTAAGAATAATCGCTTACTTTAAAATAAATATTACCAAATCAGCGTAATATACAGCAGCAAAACAAAACTATTGTAAAAATATAATAAGTTTAATTGTAATTAATGAAATAATGAAAAAAAAACTGGAAAGAAAAGCAAATATATTAGTTATACTTGTTATCTTATCTACAAGTTACAGACGCTCATCCTACACAAAAGATTATTGCATCCTACGCTTATCCATGGTTTATTTCTAGCAATAACCTATCTCTATGTGAAAACTTCATTTTTAGAATTTTGACATTAAAAAAAAATATGGGCTGATTGAAAGATGAAAGCTGTTTATTTAGCTTATCAAAATAACTACAGCTATTTAATTTTTAAAGGTTATAAATGAAATTGAGCTTAGTTTAATAAACCAAAATTTTTTATGGAGTCTGTTATGTTAATAAGACTTCAGAATTTAATAGAATATCAAAATAAATTGTTATAAATTAACCCTTCCGAGACTCCACAAAGACCACCCCCATAGATTCCTCATAAACCCCCAGAGCCCCCCTCATGTGCACTATCAAAGGCCCTTTAATGTCCCTCTCAGAGACCCTCATAGAAACCCCTAGAGAGACACGCAATAAGCCCTTTCATATAGTTTCATAGACCATCTCAGAGACCTCAAAGGTCACATCAGATGTCATACACGACCATGAAGAAAATTTAAAAGATTAACTACCTTCCATCTCAGGGAACACGTTAAATATCGATGACCCTGGGTTCAAAGATTAACTGGGCTAATCAACCTCGATATAATAATAATAATAATAATAAATGATAATTTATATAGCGCTGTTTCCAAGTTAGGAGCCGGGCTCACAGCGCTGTATATGGAGATAACAATACAAATATTAATTAAATAAACATTCATATCATATTAACTATATTAATGACAATACGTTAATCATTAAAAGAAATGTTGTTTCAATAATTTTTAAAATGAAGTTTGAAAAGATGTTTCTTAAGTGCAGTTTTGAAGGACCTAGCAGTTGAAATACTACGGATGTGTAATGGAAGAGAATTCCATTGTTTGGCTGCACAAAAAGAGAATGACCTTTCGCCAAATGTTTTAGTTCTCGTCTTAGGAACACAGAGAATGCGTGTATCTGCAGAAGAGCGTTGCTGACGTTTTGGTGAGTAGACCGACAAAAGTTCAGTAAGATAGGAAGGGCATGAGACAGAAAAGACGTTGTAACACAGAACGGCCAGTTTGTAATCAATTCGGGCTTGTATGGGTAGGTATTTTCTTTACAGACAGCAGACGAGATGTTTGCAAACAAATTTAGCAACATATGATTATCATTTGATCAATATAATATTAATTAGCCACAGTTTGAAAGCTTATTTTTAAAATAATTTTTTTAGGAACGATATCTTTTTACTCCATATATATAAATAATTATTTAGTAGCTTCTCACTTGGTTGAAAACTTTTTAAAACAATCAACACGTGATATCAAATAATCAATATAATATTAAGTACTTGCACTTTGAAAACATAAGAAATAGCCTTAATATTTTAATATACTTTTCAAAAACGCTTTTTTTTTTTTTAACTTAAAAATAAAATTATTTTTTAGCTACTTACATGCATGAGCAAATGTATAATAAATACCAAAAAAAACAACAACAAACTTGTAAGTGTTTTGTGGAGTTTGACTCAAGACATTTCAAGGCAGTCCATGTTTGTGGCTTACATACGCATTTTTGTAAATGTGTCGGTCTGTGTGTGTCTGTACATATGTACATTGAGATACGTATGTTTCAAGATACAAAAATCCAAGATACGAATGGTTATTCGAAGATTTATTTGCCAAGATACGAAAAAAAATCAAGATACGAAATCGCGCAGCTGAAAAATTTGGGCACCACATGACTGCAATCAACGTGCCACCAACAGTTCTTGCACAGTTCAATGACAACTGCCTGACTCATTTCAGAAACATTGTAAAATGCAGTCAAATACAGGCTTTCTTGGATTAATATTTGCAAAGACGATATTATATAATTATTAGTTAGCGATAACTAAAAATATTTTTTAGAAAATAAGGCAAGTAGATGATTCTGGAATTTAGGCAAAGAAAATTATAGGTGAAACGAAAATTAGAAAGCGCTAAAAAATAATAATAATAACTTTTCAAGAAAAAAAATTAAGTTTAAGTGTTATGTTATGTTTGTTTAGTGTACAGTTGTACTCAGTGGCGTAGCGAGGGGGGCAAAGGGAGCAAATGCCCCGGGCGGCACTTGGCTAGCGGCGGCAAATTCCTACTCGTTAATTAGTTTCTAATAGGGGAAATTTTACTAGAAAGGGGCGCTCTTTGTCAAAATAAAAGAAAAGCCAAATATGAAATTAATAAAAGAAACAAATGAAACTATTCAAAACTTCAAAATCCTTTTGCCTATAAATTATTCTGATAATAATACTACTGTACTGAAAAACAAGAGGCTTATTTAGCATGAGAAAGTGACACTGATGTGGTGGTAACTTGGATAATTCTTTAAATTTCACAGCCGCTAGTGTTGTAAAAGAAATAAAACTGGACCCTATGAATTTCAAACAAGAGCTAATCGAATGCTCTGAGCGAAACATAGTTGGGGGTGGGAGCGGGTATTTCCTTGTTGCTAATTAGCATCTAAAATTGAAAAAGTTTTGAAATAAAGTTTAATAAAAGAAGAGAAAAGGCAAGATTAAAAAATTAAAGAAATAAAGACGTGAACGTTTCTAATGCCAAAACTTCAAACTCCATAATGAAACAAAGTCTTGTGATGCTAATGCTTATGTTACTAAGCTGAAAAACTAGGGGATGAAGTAGTGTACGAACATTACCCTAATGTGATGGTACATATGACAGATTCAAGTTTGATTTTCATGTAAATAGACTATTGGAGAAAATAAACGTTGAAGTACTTGTACGGTTTATTCTTCCAAAGCATCATTATCTTAATTTTAATGTCTATTGTTTTTCTAGCATAAACAAAAATAATGAAGAAAATTGCTTATCTCATGTAATTAAAACTTAGCACACATAAATAAAAAAAATACTTTTTTTTTTTTTTAATCGTAAACGGGGGGCTCAACATTACAAAACGAATCGGAAATCGGAATTTAAAAAATAGACAATAATTAAGCACAACAATATGTAGTTGTATAAGAAAAGAAAACAAAGAATAAAGAAGTTCTTGTTAGTACATTTAACATTATTTAATCCTTTTAAAATTGAATGTGGTAGGGATTTGTTCCCGGTGTAACAGGCCAGATTAATCCCCTGACCAGAATATACCCGGGTATAATCTGGCCTAGGCCAGTTAATCTGACCTAGGCTAGAATATACCCCGGGGGTTAAACTGGCCTAGGCCAGAATATACCCCTCCAGGCCAGAATATACCCCTCAAGGCCAGAATATACCCCTTTGGGAACATGAGGATATACCCCTTTGACAACATGAGGATATATAGTAAAAATTAATGAATGCTGCAAAATACAAGAATAGGACAAGACTAAAAGTGTGAGAAACATCGTTTGGCTTCCATAATGCTGGTTGTCGAATTTCCATACCTTTATCTGAAGCTCGGTTTGCTTCCCATGGGCTCGAAGATGGAATCCTGGTGGGTCAGTCCCTACCTTGTTGTAGAATCATTAACAAGGGAAGAGTTAAGCTAAAGAACATATCGACTGACAAAATACTCAAAAACACCTACAATTTGAGTAACCAATAAGTTCACAGCAATGAACAGTGTTCTTAACCCAATCAGTGCTCCGATGGTTATGTTAAAGGTACTGTCAATGGAAGCGTTCAACAAAAGGAACAAAAGAGCACCGATTAGGAAACAGACATAATAGTAATACAACCTGGCTCAAAACAAATGCAGATTGGGACTTTTAAGCCACTAAAAATTCAACGAAGAAAGCGGCTTAGCAAAATTATTGGCCTTACTTTTGACAAGTTTGTATATTATGGCCGCCATTGAAGTCTTGAACAACCGAGACTTGTATATTAAAGGATAAAGTGGAAAGGGCGGTTACTTCAGGGCCACAAGCTACATTCTGACAGGAACAGAGGACAATCACATCCTCCTCAGTGATAAAGTAGTTCAACACGTGAACACTGGCATTACAAAACAACTACATGACTACTTGAATCAAAATGTGGAATGAGTTGCCTGAATAAACCAGGAAAACCAACATTGTATCAACATTAAAATTGTAATAAAAGACTAGACATAAACCAATTATAAGAGTAGGACGTAATAATAATCTGTATAGCAGGAGTGTCTTTAAATGTTAAGGTATGATAAGGGTAAGATATTCTGAGTGTTTGAAAAGCAACAAACATAGCGACTCTTAAATTATTGTTTTCAAATAATTCTGTTGTTCTTGATTATGTTAATGTTAAGTTAAAAAATTAAAAGAAAATCGCTGATTCCAATATAATTGCATAGCCTGTAACTTTTGATCTTGTATCGTCGAAATAATGTAAGGAGTGGGGCGGAAAATTTGGGTTTTGCCCCGGGCGGCACATACCCACGCTACGCCGCTGGTTGTACTAAATGTATATTTTTATAAATTACTTAGAATTAATTCTTGAAAAGTTTGTACATTACGTAATACTTTCATACAGTTAATTGTTTTGTACATAATGCCGTTATGTTTTCTGCCATCAGTTCTTCCCCCTTCCACCTTCTCCGACATATCACCTCACTCGAAAGGTACATTTTTATTCGTTTTAGTTTTCGTTTATTTTATTATGGTTTCATTATCTTCTTATTATTTATTTGATTTATAGTTTGCAATTGTATCTCATCTTATCTGTTACACACGATCCTTCTATGCAGAAGATTATTGCGTCCTACGCGTATCTGTGGTTTCTGTCTAGTCCTTCATTATTACAGTTTTAAATGTTGATGTAAAGTGATGATGTAGTATCTCAAAGCAGCCCATACCACGCACTTGTTCCGGACGGGAAGAACGAGAATTTGCATCTGTTCTTTCATATGGAACAAGATTGTGTTTTAATCTTTATGTCTATCGAGTGTTGTATTAAGTTATCTTTGTGTTGTATTAAGTTATCTATGTGTTGTATTAAGTTATCTTTGTGTTGCATTAAGTTATCTTTGTGTTGTATTAAGTTATCTTTGTGTTGTATTAGGTTATCTTTGTGTTGTATTAAGTTATCTTTGTGTTGTATTAAGTTATCTTTGTGTTATATATCTAAATTGGAATGTATTGCTTTATGTATTACTAGATACGCCAAGCGGCGAACCAGACGCCGAAGACTTCCTCCAGGATAATGCAAAGAAAGGGGGGAAGGAACTGACATAAACTACAGCACGAAGAAATCAAAACAACGTGAATGAACGTCGATTGGGAGTGGGGGCTGAACCACCGACGCAATGGTCTCGAGACATTCTCTCTATGGCTATCTACAGCCTGCTTGCCAAACATAAACTTTGATTGGCCGACCCTAGCATTTCTTTAAATAAGTAGAAGGTTTTTTTTTCGCCTATTGTTGTCTCAGCCGTTATATAAACATAACGGGATGGCAATTTCACTGCTTATATTGTTATATTTTATAACTTTTTTGGCCGTCCATGAATGACGTCACGTGATTTTGACAATTTTAATCCAACCACTTCCCTATCGTCATAAAACTTTTACCCCGCTCTCCAATATGACGTCAGAAAGCTTTGATTGACCCCCCCTCTAAAAGCTTATTGAAAGTTACCACGTTTCAAATTACATTTTTGTCATTGAAATATGTGTTTAGCGTAAGTCTGCACTCTAATATCGTAACACATGTGAAGCCATTAAAAATGTAACTAAATACATTGTAAGCAATAAAGTAGCACATTTTGATGTCAGTTTGATTTCTTAAACACCACCTCTTACCCCTTTCTTACAAATGCGTTACCCTTCTCCGCCCCCACCCCCATGCGCACGACTTCATGTATGGACGTCCGTTCATGCAGTGTGGAAGACAATAACATTTGAATTTTCTATTGTATTTCTTCAAAAATTTAAAAATGAAGAATACGATGTTGTAAAAAAAAACTTCAAAGGGGCCATCCATAAATGACGTCAGCGATTTTGGCCCATTTTTACCCCCAACCCCGCTTGTCAAACTTCGTCACAAAAACTTAGACCAATAGGTCTTCAAAAAGCTTGGACCCCCCCCTCCCCCACCCTACAAAAAAACCTTATTTGTTTATTGAAAATTAGCATTTCAATATTAATTTAGTGTAAGGCTGCACTCTAATATCGTTAACACGTGTGAAGCCATCGAAGCCGTCATTAAATAAATTGAAGCGATCAAATGTTTTAGGGGAACTTTTATTTAAAGTTGCGCATTTTGATGTGGCGTCATATTTCTTAAACACACCCTCACCCTCTTCACACATCGTCACAAATGCTTGACCCCCAACCCCTTAGGCGCGTGACGTCATTTATCGACTGTCCCAAAGAGTAAAATCAATATATTTTGACTTTGGCTTAAAAGTCATTTTTCAACCGGTGAGGGCAGAAGGGTGGCGAATTTGTACGAACATATTGGGGAAGTCCTGAAAAAGTACGGATTGCAACTGGGGGGAGGGGGTACAAAAATACGACTTTTTTGTGTACGTAGATATGGATGGCTACCATGTTCGAAAAGAAAGTGGGAAATAAACGGGAACAAACACAAATATTGTTTTTAAAAAAGTAATGTCTTAGCTGGGAATTGAACCTGTAACCTCCGCGTGTTAGACGCATGTAATAACCACTACACTACGAAATAGATTTTATTTTGTTGTTCTGAAAGAACATAGTAATTGACCTCAATTCAACGAATTGTTGATGACCCCGCCCCCACGCTGTGCAGTAACTTTTCTTGCAATCTGTGGGGTCAGACAGCTTGCTTGGTGTCTGGTATGGTTGGACCATGATAAGAATTATATATATATAAATAAATAAATAAAGATAGATAGATAGATAGATAGATAGATAGATAGATAGATAGATAGATAGATAGATAGATAGATAGATAGATAGATAGATAGATTACAGGTTGGAATTTAGTGGCAGTATGTCGACATCCATTGTAAGAGCGATTTCAGACCAAGTTTGAACAATGTCAATGAATAAAAGAACAAGTAAGATTGTTATACAACTATTTAAATAGATTTGTATTTCCTGGTATGGTTTGCATGTCACCCACACAGCTTCCCTAAATAAACAAACCAAATACAATTGATGGCAAAATTTACATCGTCCCAGTACATCTATCTGCTGCTCTAAATGTCCTTCCCCCGGCCGATCACAGCTTACCACAAAATAATGTCCTGCACCCGGCCGATCACAGCTTACAAAAAATAATGTCCTGCACCCGGCCGATCACAGCTTACTAAAAATAATGTCCTGCCCCCGGCCGATCACAGCTTTCCAAAAATAAATACTCTTTCATTAAATGTAATGGGTATTTATTTATGTATCAATTTTTGTTTTAATTTTTTTTTATTTGCTGTGGGGTAATTTCTCACAGCTGTGGCGTAGAGTGGGTTTCTGCCGCCCGGGGCCGATGACAGGTTTTATCTCCCCAACCTTATAAAATAAGTTACTATAATAAAGAAAAAAGAAATTTTAATATAAATTTATACTAAAATGCTCATTAATAATTATTGTATAGGCAAAGATAAAAATTGAAGAGCATTTAAAAAAAAAAATGTTAAATCTGAACTTCTCTGCTTTTTCTTCATCGCAAAATATTTGATGACAATTTCAATATTAATGTCAGTCATTTCATTTTCAACAGCCAAATTAGAAATGATTAATGTTAGTCATTAAAAAATCAAACAAAACCTTAGGCTTTATAAAAAGAAACTTTTAAAATGTAACAAAGATATAAAACTAAAATGCTACCTCACCCTGGTGAGACCTATACTAGAATATGCATCTTCTGTATGGGACCCATCCACCAAAGAAAATATTGATAAGTTAGAACAAATCCAAAAAAGAGCTGCCAGATTCATTACTGGAGAATATTCAAAACTGACAAGAGTAACACCATTAGTTAAATCATTAAACCTTGAAACACTAGAGGATAGAAGAACCAAGAGTAAATTAATAATTATACATAAGGCAATTAATTCTAATTTAGAAATACAACACAAAGATAACCTAATACAACCCTCAAATAGACATAAAGTTAAAAACACCTTTCTTATTCCATATGCAAGAACAAACACATACAAGTTTTTTTTCTTTCCGTCCGGTATTCGGGCGTGGAATGGGTTGCCTGAAGAAACCAGGAAAGCCACCACTTTATCATCTTTTAAAACTCTAGTAAGAATACAGGACTAAACACAAACCATAGAAATACGTAGGACGCAATAATCTTCTGTACAGAAGGAGCGTCTGTAACATATAAGATACGATAAGATAAGATTATTGTCGTAATAACTTTTTTAATTGACTTAAGTTTAGAGCATCTTCTCTTGCAGCTGAGTTACAAAATATTGAAATCATAGTTAATATTTGAGGTAATATTCTTATATTTGACAAGGTATCTCTGATCTTAAATAGGGTAATAAAAATGTTGACATCATAGTTAATATTTGAGGTAATATTCTTATATTTGGCAAGGTATCTCTGATCTTAAATAAAAATAAATAAATAAATATCCATTGGAGACCATGAAGGTCCATGGGAGTAAGTGAAGTAGCGTTCACAAGTTTCATAGACCACTAACGAGTATGGGATTGTGTGGTTAGCACAATGCCCCGGGGGCCTAGCCAGATCCGCGGTTTCGAACCCTCGACACGGGTTCTTGCTACGGTTCGGTAGTCCAGCTCGCTTCAACGTACACCACCGCGCCCCTCTCTGATCTTAAATAGGGTAATAAAAATATTGACATCATAGTTAATATTTGAGGTAATATTCTTATATTTGGCAAGGTATCTCTGATCTTAAATAGGGCAATAAACTTCAATAAATCAAGTTCTTTTTAATTCTAAGATTCATTTTTTTTTCTGTCCATAAACTCCAAAAATGTTCATTTTTTTTCTTTTGGATGTAAAGTGCGTGGTATATTTGAAGTCATCAAGGCCAAGTAAATGATGTATAATTATTATATTTGTTTTCTAAATTTATTAGCTGTCAATACCTTACAAGAAGTTTTACAGTACCCTAATAAAAAGACGCCAACACATTTCTTCTGCTCAACTCTATTTCATGTCACCAAGGTCTGCATCTTGGCTTTTCTTATCGAAAACTTCGCTGCTTTAAACTTCTTTAATGATTACGAAAGACATATTTCATAAGGAAGGCACCATGGGTTTCACAGTGTTTTAAAGAAAAAACGTGAATAATTTCCCCTTTTATCTCAAAGATTTAAATTTAAAATATTAATAAAATAATTGGTCAAATCCTTGCAAAGAAATTATCAAGGCCGCACTAAAATTTATAAATGTTTATTGAACACTTTTAAAAACGCTTGACAAAGAAAACAAAATAAAGATTAGAAAAGAAGTATAGGTGCAGGGTTATTATATAGTTTAGCCTCCCACTCCTCATTGCTCCAATGATTTTCTTTTCATTTGTTTCAAAAGGTACTTCAAGCAAGCAACTGCCTTTACCTCTTGCTTAGATGCATTTTTTGTATCTTCTCCCATTTCTTCTTCCTTTCGTATTCCTATTTGAATTCCATGTCAGGGATTTCAGATGTATGTTACTTCTAAAAAGCTTCTTTTACCGATGATGTTTGTATATTTTATGTGCAGGATATTTCAAATTATTATTTGATAATTTGTTTAGCTGTTCTCAATAATTTATTTCCATAAAGAACAACTATTTCAACATTAGCGTAAAGTGTAAAGTGTTTTGGATTAAATTTTCAGATACTCATATCACATTTAGTATTAAATAAAAAACCAAAAAAAAAAACCAGCTCTGACGACCATGCCCATCCCAACCCTGACAACAGCTTTCGTTCCATTGTTGTTTATCCATGTAGCTGCTTTAGTAGCTGAAGGACTTATCTCCTCTAGGACGTGCCCTGAATCGTAATTCCTGCTCTTGGATGGTGAAGTTTACCTTCGTTATCTTTGTTTTGTTCCTAGGAGTCCTACAACGGGGACCCTGTGTCCTACAACGGGTACCATGTGTCCTACAACGGGTACCATGTGTCCTACAACGGGTACCATGTGTCCTACAACGGGTACCATGTGTCCTACAACGGGGACCATGTGTCCTACAACGGGGACCATGTGTCCTACAACGGGGACCATGTGTCCTACAACGGGGACTATGTGTCCTACAAAGGGGAACATGTGTCCTACAACGGGAACTATGTGTGGTTGGTGGTGTTTTCTTTTCATTAATTTCTTCGTTGTCAGTTAAATTGCAACGTCATGTAATAAGTCTATGTTTCTTGGTCGTTCCCATGTGTCCCATGTAACCCAATTACACTAAAATTTATTGCTGCGGAAATTAGCGATTAATTTATCGATTAATCGGTAAAATATTATCGATTAAAATTATTTTATTCGATTAGATAGCGATTAAAATTAATGAAAATGTTTTTTACGAAAATTTCCTATTTATTAATAATTAATAATAGTTTATTTTTGTTTTTACGTACAAACTTCTCTATTTAAAAAAGATTTTTAAGGTGTAAACTTTAAAATAAGCTGTCTAGTAAGGAAAATGATATAAAAAAATAAACATATTTTTTGCTTAAATATAAATAGAAAATGTTTAATTCAATGACATTATATGGAACTACTTATGTTAAAATATATCTCCTAACAATATTATATTTTTTTAAATTAAATACTTATGTTATGGGCATTTTTAAAAAGACCATAAAAGGGCAGTGGCGGCACTCATTCAAAGGGCGGCATTTGTGGGCATTTGAAAAGTAAACCCAGCCATTTCCGAAAACCGCCCCTTTTCTTTTGAAGGGGGAAAACCATAGTGAAACAAAAAGAATCTCAATTTTGAGTTTCAATTAACGGATTCGTGCAACATTTGTTTGATTACATAACTAACGCAAAATAGTTTAACCATTTGAAATCGCTAAAAAAAAAAGGTAACTATTTGTTTGCAAAATTAAGCGGTATACGTCACAGATGGCGCTTTTATAAGAAAACTGCACAAAAAACAACAACACATCACCGCTTGTCCGAATATATGTAGTATTAATATCGCACGACAGTTTTAGCGTGGAATTTCGACATTCGCAGAATGATGCGCTAACAAGTACCTACATGNATTTCTCCGTTAATAAACACCACAATAACATAAATAATTCCGAAAAAGACATACTTAAAAATTTCAAGCGTCTTGGAAAATTGACATTTGAAGTAATTAGTAAAACGAGATCAGATGCTGGAATTTTACTCAGTTCATGGCAATCTTTACTTTTCTATGGTGTCTCAATTTATGGGAACCCGTCTTTTTTAAATTAATGGAAACTATGCAAACCCATTTGACGAAACAAAGATATGTGCTAATACAGAATGCTGTTACAGAGAGTTGGAAATATCGACTAGATACCATAGATACCAAGTTAAAAGGAGAAAAATATGAGTGGGGAAAATTCAGAAGATGTGTTTCTATCTTTAGAACAAGAAGTACAACGAGCACTTTTTTTTATCCATAGATGTAATTATAAAAGAAAATAAAAGAACGAGGTGAGAAGTTACATGTTCTTGAAAGAAAATATTCTTCGTGTATACCATCTATACCATCTTTGATTCTAAATGTAGAATTTGAACATCAATTAAATTTCTTTATTTACATTGATAAAGAAATGTTCGAGATTGAAAGAGAAAGGATCCAGGTTTTTATGGCAGTACACGGGGCCGGTCTTAGCTATTGCGGGCCCCTATGCAGCTTAGTATGCGAAACTGATTGCGTGGGCCC
>MUZC01003152.1:311866-336332 GCA_002072015.1 Radix auricularia
GTTGCAGGAGCCTATGACCAGCCCTGGCTGTACCTACACTACAAGAAGAGGCATTATGTTTAAAAAAGAGGGGAAATACCCCCTTGATCTATTAAAATATATTTAACAGTAAATATTGGTAAATTCTTTATCCAACAATACAATTTTGCTAAGAATTTTTTTCAACAATTGCTATCAGTGTATCTAGTTGTGAAAGGAGCGTCTCCAAACTGAAGATGAAAAAGAAAATATTTTCGCTCCACAATAAGTGATTTAAGACTAAAAAATCTTGCAATATTGTCCATAGAACATGATATTACAAAAAAATAAATTTTTATAACATAATAAACGATTTTTCGACTATGAAAGTTAGGTGAGTAAGTAAATTTATAAATTAAAAAAAAAATATGTTTGCATATTGATGTATACAATTTTTTTTTTTTTTTAAATTCATATATTTATAAATAAAAAATCATGTTAAGCCTGGTCCCTTTTTGGACTCAGGACGTGTTAGCGCATTTTCGTATTATGTATCAGTACTTATGTTAGATATCAGCATTATGTAGTTATCAGTAATTGTGTTTAGATTTTAGACATATNAAAAAAAAATCATGTTAAGCCTGGTCCCTTTTTGGACTCAGGACGTGTTAGCGCATTTTCGTATTATGTATCAGTACTTATGTTAGATATCAGCATTATGTAGTTATCAGTATTTGTGTTTATGAATATTTATGAATTTTCTTGTGTAATGAATATACCTAAAAAAAAATAATTTAAAAGTCATTTCTTTAAATTTTAAAATTTTTTACTTTCTCTTTAATCTAACTACAAGTGGTTTATGGTCACTGAAATAGGACTCATAAATGAAACATTCTAAATTGTAATCAGCTAATCGCCCAAATACTCCGTCAATTGTTGTTTTATAGATCGTGGTTGCCAATCTTGTTGAAAGTAGTTGAATGTTGAAGCTTGTTTCGAAAAAGTTTTCAATTTCTGCCCCTGAGCCGCTAAGATCTTGATTGAAGTCACCACAAATGATGACGTAAAACTCTCTAAACTTTTACACATATTCTAATGACGTCAACAACAACAAAAAAACTAATACTTTTTGCACGCTATTCGACTTCCGGCAATGGCGGCCGTTGCCTGCGCCAGTGTTATCTCTCGATTCGCAATGTTTTTTGGTAGTTTTAACGGGGTTTTTTAACGGATCGAGTAACTGAGTGTTGATGCACAAATGGCAGGTCAGGACTTACAAAAAACATATATACATCATGGGTCTAGGACTTATGGATGCTGAGATCTAGGGTGATGACAGACGGACGGACGGACAAAACGGGTGCAATAGCGCATTCGACTTCTCGAAAATGCGCTAAAAATAAAAGCATATTAATTGTTAATGTTTTTGGGTGTAAATTTGAAATATCTTTTGTCTCATTTGGGGTGGGGGGACCTGTGACCCTATAAGTTTCTTGTGGCCTTCAAAACAATGATCTTGTATTTTTATGATGTGTATTTATAGGTTTATCATGCGGCCTCTTTTATTACTGCTTACATAAATAGGGCATGCAATGGTAAAATTGTTCCCACCTTTTACAATGTACTTCGTTTCAATTACAATTATTTATTCATGCTTATTAATTTATAAAAAAAACATTATATGATTAACTTAATTAAGAGGCCGTCCATAAATGACGTCACTTGATTTCGGCTGATTTTTCACCCCCTGCCCCCTCGTCACACGGCGTCACGAAACGAAAACTTAGACCCATTCCTCAATGTGACGTGACAAAGTCCCCCCTCCCCCATACAAGCGGTATTTTGTATCTGAAAATGAGCATGTTTAAAATCATTTTTTCTGTTTGTTTTTAGTTTAAGAATGCACTTTAACATCTTAACACGCGTGAAACCACGTAAATCGCCATTGAATAAAGTTTGGGTAATCTTATATTTCAGTCTAGCTTTTATTTTAAGTTGCGCGTTTTGAATGACATCAAATGTGTGACTCCCCCCCACCCGGTGCGTGACGTCATTTATGGGCGGCCCCTAAAAGGGCGGCATATTGGAGACCACCCCGGGTGGCAAAAGCTCTAGCTACGCCACTGTAAAAGGGCATAAAATATGAAGGAAAAACAATATAAGGAAAAAAGTGATTATGAGGTCTAAGAAAAAAATTCAAAACTTTTGAACCACTTGGGATAAAAAAATTATCTTTATGTTTTTGTTAATCATCAAACAAATTCTATACAGCTGTATTACTTTTATATTTTTAAAATAAATGTGACATTTTCATCCAAGTGCCTAGATTTTAATGCGTTATTTAACTTATTTTTATTGCTAACTATGTTTTAAAAATGTATACTGATTTTTAATTTATTTTTATAGTTGAAATATTAATTTAAACTAATACTTGTAATATGTTAATTACAAATTATGATTCTTTTTAAAAAAATATTTTTTAAAAAATAATAATTGCAAGTGTAATAAGTTTTCAAATATATATATTTTTACAACTCATTAGACTATTATGTATATTTCTTGAAATAACACTTGAGAAATGAGACTTAGTAAAAATTTAAATGGTTAATGGGCAGTTTTTTTATATCGTATGCATAACTTTTATTTCATTTTTTGTGTTGCTTTTCTAAAACAAAATTTGGTTCAGATATTGTTATTTTTTTACATGTCTTTAAGACAGGGGAAATAACCAAATAAAACAAAAAATTCAATAGCCTGTATTTGTTACATCCTTTAAAAGTTTGAGTTTCATGTCTCTGTTTTTTTTATAATACGCAAATCGTTCTTTCGGGACAAAAATCTTGATAACTTTTTTAAACTTATAATTCTAAGTCAAACTCCCATGTGCATTTCTGGTACAGTTTGAGAATCCTTCGGATCATGTTAAAGCCACTTTAGGTCTGACACTCACCAGTTAACTGCACCCTACAGAGCTTCGTCATGGAGTACGGTTTGAGAGTCCTTTGGATCCGACATGGTTGGACCATGAGGAGAATTAGATAGATAGATAGATAGATAGATAGATAGATAGATAGATAGATAGATAGATAGATAGATAGATAGATGCTGGGAATGGAACCCGACCATGAGCCTGTACTATCTCCACACGGCCAGCGGAACTTCTCAAAAATGGGAAATTTTAAAAATATAAACTATATTTTATATCATGCGAAGTGAATCAATTAAAGTTTTTCGATTATTAAGTACTATCAATACTATCATGTCTGAACGCGATAAGTTGTATAGATAGTATTTATTAATTTATTATATTTTCAAGGGTAAGTCAAACATTTGTACACTTTTATTATAAAATATAAAAAGTTTGGGGGCCCCCAAACCGTCGGCGCCACTTGCTTTAGCCCGTTCAGCCCCCCCCTTAATCCGCCATAGCATTAACGCAACACTAACATTTCCGCAATGTCTTTGACTCTATTTCTCATTCGTCAACTCTACCCCCCTTTCCAACATATCGTGCCGACAAAGAGAATTCAAGCTATTAATCAAACCTGGAGGCAATCAAAGCTTTCACTTTGATTTTTTATAATTACAAATGAAATTCGGATTTTTATTTTTACTAGTTTCTTTTCTTTCGTTATTCTAGAAAAAATTTCCATTTCTAAAGAACGCTTTGTGTTAAATTTCTAAATAAGCCGCAGACACCATTGGGAACGAACACAGCCTTAGCAGTTGTGGACGTTAATGGTGGGTGTCGTTTGTCGTCGCTCCATTTGACTGTGTAAACCTGCACATAACAGTTTTCGTGTATCGAAGACCAGGTTATAATTTTTTTTAATTAAAAAAAAAAGGTTTTGACCTTTTTTTCACTTACGGCTCGGTGTGTATAAAGAAACTGTTTCAAGGATTTTTTTGACGCATGTAAAAGTGCCACCCACTTCACATTTTCTTCTGTATATTTTTTCAGTGTAATCAAAAGGGAATTCAAATTGACAAATGAATGAATAAAACTGTAAAATTTAATGCCAACCTGTGTATAAAGAAAAGCAACATTTAATGTAAATACATTTTAGGAGACCGCCTTTCATTTAATTGAATACTTTGTGTGAAAAATTTATGCTGGTGAGATAAAAGTCTTTTAGATTTGTCCAGTGAGATAAAAGTCTTCTTGACCTCTCTCTTAGATTTGTTCCAGTGAAATAAAGGTCTTCTTGACCTCTCTCTTAGATTTGTTCCAGTGAGATAAAGGTCGTCTTGACCTCTCTCTTAGATTTGTTCCAGTGAGATAAAAGTATTCTTGACCTCTCTCTTAGATTTGTTCCGGTGAGATAAAAGTATTGGACTCTCTCTTACATTTTTTCCAGTGAGATACAGGTCTTCTTGACCTCTCTCTTAGATTTGTTCCAGTGAGATAAAAGTATTGGACTCTCTCTTAGATTTGTTCCAGTGAAATAAAGGTCTTCTTGACCTCTCTCTTAGATTTGTTCCAGTGAGATAAAAGTATTGGACTCTCTCTTAGATTTTTTCCAGTGAGATACAGGTCTTCTTGACCTCTCTCTAAGATTTGTTCCAGTGAGATAAAAGTATTGGACTCTCTCTAAGATTTGTTCCAGTGAGATAAAAGTATTGGACTCTCTCTAAGATTTGTTCCATTGAGATAAAGGTCTTGGACTCTCTCTTAGATTTGTTCCATTGAGATAAAGGTCTTCTTGACCTCTCTCTTAGATTTGTTCCAGTGAGATAAAGGTCTTCTTGACCTCTCTCTTAGATTTGTTCCAGTGAGATAAAAGTCTTGGACTCTCTCTTAGATTTGTTCCAGTGAGATAAATGTCTTCTTGACCTCTCTCTTAGATTTTTTCCAGTGAGATAAAGGTCTTCTTGACCTCTCTCTTAGATTTGTTCCAGTGAGATAAAGGTCTTCTTGACCTCTCTCTTAGATTTGTTCCGGTGAGATAAAGGTCTTCTTGACCTCTCTCTTAGATTTGTTCCAGTGAGATAAAGGTCTTCTTGACCTCTCTCTTAGATTTGTTCCGGTGAGATAAAAGTCTTGGCCTCTTTCTTAGATTTCATATTGTCAATAAATTGTATGTCACCTTTTGTCATGACCTGTACGCAAAAAATGACATAAATATTTGGATCAGTGATGTTTATTCGATGTTTATACTTTAATTTAAATACATTATAATTAGTGCATGTCGTGTTTTGTTTACAGACACAAGTGGGTGCGTCACAAAATTGTGTTTCACTGTTGTTGGTTCTTTTTTTTTTTCCTTGTATTTTCTAACGTGCAACTTTTAATTACTTTATTATTTCACCTCCAGTGAGAAATTAAATTCACTTTAAATGTGACGTGTTTTAGTGTGAAAATAAATATTTTCAAGAACATTATTAGAATTGGTTCGTGCATTTCACTTCATCTTGCAATCTTTCGTTTATGTAATGGCACCGTCAGGTAATCGAATATTTAATAACCATGGTAAGACTTGATTGTTTGGAAATTCCTCTGAGTTTAGAAATATACTTTTTTTAAATACAACATTCACTGTAGCGAAAACCTGCTTCTAAGACAACAAGACAAGCCCTAAAATAGAACCCCCAGGGTAAGAGGAAAAGAGGCCGCCCAAGAAACACTAGGCGCCTTGAATTGGAGACAGACATCAAGAGAATTGGCCATGAATGGAAGATCCTTGAGAAGCTGGCCCAGGATAGAGATGCCTGGAGGTCTCTCGTAGGTGGCCTATGCCCTTGGAGAAATCAAAGACGCCGGAGATGATCGGTGGATGCCCCTCATTGACGAGAAGGCTCAACAACAATAAATACAACAATTATTTAACTTTGTTTTATTAGGGGATTATAAGCTCTTTTTTTAAATTTTGAAACATTGAATGAGATCATGTAACTATAATACAAGCTATAATGTTTTGTTTAGATTTTAACAATTTATTTGATTGATTATTTCAGATAATGAATATTAGTAAGTCAAATGTTTAACGCCTTGTCTTCTAGTTAGTAACCTCCTCCCCCACACACACACACATCCTACTTGTTTCTCGTGAGCTCATTCTTACAACAGCAGCGTTTGTTTTCTCTAAAGTCGGTTTTTTAAAAATTAAGTTGTTTTCCTGTTTTTTGCCCAAGAGATTTTTCGTGGCAACTGATTTATTTCGTATCCAATTTTCCCAGCTGCAACAAACAGCTTTAGATCTTTGAATGCCACCCCTGAAGACGAAGATACTCAGGGCCTAATTGACACATATGATTGAGACATCCTGAAGACGATGGGCTTGCGGGGCCTAGGTGACACATCTGATTGAGACATACTGAAGACGATGGGCTTGCGGGGCCTAGGTGACACATCTGATTGAGACATCCTGAAGACGATGGGCTTGCTGGGCCTACGTGACACATCTGATTGAGACATCCTGAAGACGATGGGCTTGCGGGGCCTACGCGACACATCTGATTGAGACCACCTGAAGACGATGGGCTTGCGGGGCCTACGTGACACATCTGATTGAGACATCCTGAAGACGATGGGCTTGCGGGGCCTACGCGACACATCTGATTGAGACCACCTGAAGACGAAGGGCTTGCGGGGCCTACGTGACACATCTGATTGAGACATCCTGAAGACGATGGGCTTGCGGGGCCTAAGTGACACATCTGATTGAGACCGTCTGAAGACGAAGGGGTTGTGGGGCCTAAGTGACACATCTGATTGAGAACACCTGAAGAGGAAATGCGTGCGGCGCCTAAATGACAAATCCGTTTGCGACCCACCCTCCACCCTCCTCCCCAGAGACGAAGGGCTGGCTCAGCTCACCTGGAATTGTATTCCTCTGACGTCCTAGCCTGTAGCAGCCAAACTTTCAGTGCAGCGCCGGTAACGCGTCCTCCATTGACCAACAGCGTCAACGGATTTTTATTTCTTTCTCTACTAGTAGTCTTCAGTTTAATCAACTTGTTAAACGGTGTGGGTATAAGTGCCATTGTCTGTGTGTTCACTAATTATTCAATTAGGACACATACGGATTTTCTTTAAAAAATGATATCTTCAAATTGTGTCAATTTCTCTGTACTAAAGGTATTTGAATTTAATCCCTTTATTTGCTTTGGTAATTTGTAAAATTAAAGCGACATTACAAGTTATTGTTTTTCTTCATTATTCCGGAGATACTAGAAAGTGATCAGTTATTTTATTTGCTCTCTAGATCTTTACCGACTTTTAACCTCTGGCAGCATTTAGATCTCAATGATATTTTACATTCAATACTAACAGTTATATATTATGGCACATCAAAACAGTGTTTCAATTTTCAATGATGTTCAGTTGGGTGGCGAGGGGATAGAGTATTCAATTATAATTGTTATAAATTGAAGGTAGAATAATATTTTCAGTCATTTTCTTAAATTTCCTTTAAAAAAAAACTATCCGCATTCAGACCCGTTTAAATGTAAAAAGTAGACAAAATAATAACGAACTAAATTATTCTAACGATGAATTAATAAATTGTCTAATTCTTTTCTCATATTGAGCATTATATTTAATTCAATTTAATTCAAACCATCCTACTATAATGTAATGTGAATTCATTCGTTTATCACAGACGCTGAATTGAAAATTTAAGGGAAAGAAAACTGGTTCACAACAGTTCTATTTACCGTTTTTACATTTTTTCTAATGGAATATTTGATGAAATGTTGAAATATTTCATTTGTTTTATTTCGGACCGTTAGCCTTTGAATCAAACTAATTTCTGGAGTGCCATTTTAATTATTAAAAAATGCACTTAGAAAAAATATTTATTAAATTTCTTTCATTAACCTTATGTTATGTACGGAAAAATATAAAATCAACAAAAAATTATTTTCTTGGCAACTTTTTCCTTTTTAATTACATTTTTTTCTTTTGTTTTAAATCTATACTAATTAAAGGCAAAGCCCTAATTACTAATTCACTGACTGACTCATCACTACTTCTCCAATTTTCCGGAAATTGTTGTAAAATGTTGCGTAAACTCTCACGATGATTATTGGTAAAAAAAAATTTTGAAATTACCTCTCACTTTGGGCTGGAACAAAAATTTAGTTTTTTCCTTTTATGAGCTAGACTCTATAGCCTATAAAACCTAGCTCAAACTTTGGCTGTATTTTAAATGGACTCAACATCAACTTAACCCAACTTGGTACCAAAAAAAACAAACTTGATGACCAATCTTTTAATTCTATGAGGCAATAAACTCCACATATCCATTCGTTTTTGGCCGGCGCTTCAAAATATTTTTTAAATGCTTTATATTAACTTTACCACCGTTTCTCTCTTGTCCCGTTTCCCGTGATGCTATCGAGCTAAAATCTTGGTCCTTCTATCCTCTAGTGTTTCAAGGTTTAAAGATTAAACTAATGGTGTTAATCTTGTCAGTTTTGATTATTCTCCAGTAATGAATCTGGCAGCTCTTTTTTGGATTTGTTCTAACTTATCTATATTTTTCTTTGGTGGATGGGTCCCATACAGAAGATGCATATTCTAGTATAGGTCTCACCAGGGTGAGGTAGCATTTTAGTTTTATATCTTTGTTACATTTGTAAAAGTTTCTTTTTATAAAACCTAAGGTTTGATTTTCTAATAACTATGTTGACTTGAATATTCCTTAATAGTTTCTCATTTATTATGACTCCTAAGTATTTTGCATCTTTAGTTAGGGTTAGTTCTTTTCCATGAAGGAAATATTTTGAATTATTTGTTTCTTTTTCTTTGTTCCTCTTAGTAGTTGACATTTTTCTGTGTGGAAGGAAATACTCCAGTTAGTTTCCCATTTTATTAATTCATCTAAGTCTTTTTGTAAAATGTTGCTATCTCGTTCTGATTTAATTGTTCTATAGCGTATGCAATCATCAGCAAATAACCTAACTTTTGTTCCTGTTGAGATATTGTTGGGTAAATCATTAATATAAATTAAAATAGTAAGGGACCTAGGACAGTTCCTTGTAGAACTCCTGAATTAACCTTTATTGGTGCAGATTTGGATCCATTCATTATTACAGTTTGCTCCGTACCCAAAAGGAATTCTTGGATCCAGTGATATAAGGGACCTGAGATTCCAAAGTATTTAAGTTTTTTTAAGGAAAGTAAGGTGGTGAACTTTGTCAAATGCTTTTGAGAAGTCGAGAAATATTGTATCTATCTGAGCATTATTGTCTAAGCCTTTTGATAGTTCATCTATTAGGCCTAATAATTGAGTTTCACATGATCTGTTTTTTTTCTAAAGCCGTGTTAATGTGAGCATAGGGTATTATAATTGTCAAGGTGGTTAATTATTCTGCTATATATTATGTGTTCTAGTAATTTACAGGGGATATTAGTAAGTGAAACAGGAATGTAATTGCCGGTGTCTGATGTATCACCTTTGTTAAAGAGTGGAGTTGCGTTTGCTAATTTCCAATCTCGTGGCACTTAATCCTGGTTTAGAGAGGCTTGAAAAAGAATAATAAGGATTGGGGACAGTTTACTGCTTAATTCTTTTAGTAATCTGGCAGGCAATTCATCTGGGCCAGTAGCTTTGTTTAGTTTTAATTTTTTTAGGAGTGAATGTATACCTATCTCATCTACAATTGTGTTAACTATTTGTTCCATTTTATTTAAATTTATTAAAACTTCTGTGTCGCCTGAGGCAGAAAATGATGATGCAAAATATGTGTTAAGGATATTGGCTTTAGTCTCATCCTTATAGGTTTTATTATTTGAGCCTTTTAGTATTGCTATGCCTGTGGGCTCCATATTTTAGATTTGATTCAGGACCAAACGTTTTTATTGTTATCTTCAGTAATTAAATTGTTTATATATTCTTTTCGGAGATTACGACTCCTGACACTGTGGTTTATTAAAAGCTATATGCGATCAACAATGGTTCAAGGTCGGCTCAGTAACTCGGTTATCTTGTCCATAGATAATAATAGTTTAGTTTAAAGATCTTCACTATAAGCAACTTCAGATTTTCTAGCTGCCAAAGCTCGCAAGGTTTGTATCTAACTTATAAAAAATGTGGAGGTAACAGATACACCAAACCAAAGCTCGTTTTCTTTGGGTAACCTCAGTGCGTACAAAATAGTTTTAATAAATTTCACTTCCCTCTTGAAGGTTGCAAGGGGAGCAAACTGCACAGGGTGACAACGTCACAGGGGTTGACACCTAATTGGAAAAGGAATATTTACAAAACAAATATTTTTCGGCTCGGCCGAATTTCATTAGCAGACAGCTAATCGAATCAGTAAAATTATAAAGAAAAACAGGTGAATTTTTTTACGCGGGATTAGATGTAAACGTTTAACGAACAAACATGTTTTTAAAAAGTGTTTAATAATTAATGTTTAATTTTGTAGGGCTGGTACAGATTTAAATAAAATTGTTTAATTAATGGGGCAAATGTGATCGATTAATCGATTAATTTCGATTCATTTCGATTAATTTTCCTATTATAATGCATTTATAGATTCCGTAAAGTCTCAATTCATTATTTCGCGAAATTGGTTAAGTCGCGGTAATTCCATTTCTCCCAAATTTTGTGACGTAACATAGTGAATTTGTTCTGCTATGCAAGAAATAAGGAAGAAAAACCTTATTGTTTACCTATGCATGTCTAAATTAAATAATAATAATAATACCACATAAAAGTATGTAGAAGTAAAAAAAATATATATTAATATTTTTTTTTAATGTAGTGAATGTTTTCTTAACTTTTAATATGTAATAGAATTATAAACAATCAAATTAATTTTTATCGATTAAAAATTAACGATCTATCTATTAATTAATCGTTAATTTCGGCAGCCCTACATTTTTAGTAAAAAGATTTTAAAAGCCATTATATCAAAATGCAGACAATTTCTGATGGTTTCGCTCTTTTAACAGCGCCCACGTAACATTCGACCCCATTTTAAATTTCCGTGGTTTTAAGTGGGAAAGATGTAAAAGTCTTGCTGGTTTTAAATACGAAATTCAAACCAAGATACTAAAAATACAATTTTTTTAAAATATCCCTTACAGACCATGAAGGTCCATGGGAGCAAGTGAAGTAGCGTTCGCAAGTTTCATTGACCACTAACGAGCATAAGATTGTGTGGTTAACACAATGCCCCGGGGGCCTTGCCAGATCCGCGGTTCGAGCTCGCGACGCGGATTCTTGCAGCGGTTCGATAGTCCAGCTCGCTACAACTTAGACCACCGCGCCCCCACTAAAAATACAATGGTTATTCAAATTAAAAAGTTAAAATGGAATATTTTATCAGCTGTTTCTACTCAGTCTACAGCTTTCAATAATTGTTAGGGGTTGCCGTGCATGGTTTTTTACTATTTGCTGGGTCTGGATAGCTTGGCACTAACATTTTTCGGATCCAGATATCTCCACATTTAAGAGCTTCAATACTTTCTATTTAATATTTAATACTATTTTTACTTTTTTTATATAGAAATAAGGAGAGTATCTGTTATCTACAATGACAGTCTGTGACACTAACAACGATGAAAATTTTACTATGAATTGAATAACGAATTTGAAAGAAGTTCATTAAACTGTGTAGTGTGTATCAAGCAAACTGCGTTGTACTCAGCGTGTATTGTGGTATACAAGAAGTCGTGATCTAGAATTTAGAGCTATATAAAAACTGTCCTTTTATTCAGACGATTTAAGCTTGCTATGCTGCTAGTTAACTTAGTTTGTTATCTTATGGTGAAAAACAATAACTATGCTTGTAACTTTTTAACTTAATATTTATTTTCTGTTATTGAAATTGATTGTTTTACCATATTTTGCATGGATTTGAATGATTTCATGATCAACGCATGTTAATTTGAAATTTTGTTATGTATTCATAATTTAATGTATAACTTAATTTTTCACTTTAAAATTATTTTGTAAAATTGTAATATAACTGTAATATTCACAATAGACTAGAATTAATCATAAGACGGAATGAGATATAACACGTAAGACAAGCAAACTATTTATTTTTATATTCGCAAATCAAATCACAATTGCAACTGCCTTTTAAAGCTCAACAAAAGAAAAAAAAATAGAATACAAAACTATTTTTAAAATATATAGCTTATATAAGTAAAATGTTTCAGTGTAAATACCGAATCGAAAGTATTGAATGATTGACTACTGTCAACTTACGAGCCAATGACAAAGAAGTTAAAAACAAATGCCACCAATCAGCCTGTCTCAGTTTCCGAGGCTCCTGTTAAGCTATAACGTTTAGAGTATAAACTAATCATTACAAATTAAATTTTAAACAATACCGTGTAACATAAAATCATTACTTTTTAAAATAAAAAATAATAATTATTTACTACATTGATAGCCGTATCATATCCGGATCTGCCATAAGTATTTAGCAAATTCGGATAGTGGCGGAAATCCCGATAACCGTTCAGGATATTAAACTTGCCGGATATCCGGCCAGCCCCTAATAATTTTATTAAAATTATAAAATGAAGGGCCCATTTGTTTGTGAACCACTACATGCCATTGAGCGCAATGACTAGGAGGGCTCAGAGATTTGCTGTCAAAGAAAACAATAAGATGGCCAAACTGTGGGAAATACTCGGATAGTAGATAGTTTGATCTTTCATTAGTTAAATACTCAGGTAGTAGATAGTTTGATCTTTCATATGTTTAATACTCGGGTTGTAGTTTGATCTTTCATTAGTTAAAGACTCGGGTAGTAGATAGTTTGATTTTTCATTAGTTAAATACTCGGGTTGTAGTTTGATCTTTCATTAGTTAAATACTCGGGTTGTAGTTTGATCTTTCATATGTTTAATACTCGGGTTGTAGTTTGATCTTCCATTAGTTAAAGACTCGGGTAGTAGATAGTTTGATCTTTCATTAGTTTAATACTCGGGTAGATAGTTTGATCTTTCATTAGTTAAATACTCGGGTAGTAGATAGTTTGATCTTTCATTAGTTAAATACTCGGGTAGTAGATAGTTTGATCTTTCATTAGTTAAATACTCGGGTAGTTGATAGTTTGATCTTTCATTAGTTTAATACTCGGGTAGTTGATAGTTTGATCTTTCATTAGTTAAATACTCGGGTAGTTGATAGTTTGATCTTTCATTAGTTAAATACTCGGGTAGTAGATAGTTTGATCTTTCATTAGTTAAATATACTCGGGTAGTAGATAGTTTGATCTTTCATTAGTTAAATATACTCAGGTAGTAGATAGTTTGATCTTTCATATGTTTAATACTCGGGTTGTAGTTTGATCTTCCATTAGTTAAAGACTCGGGTAGTAGATAGTTTGATCTTTCATTAGTTAAATACTCGGGTAGTAGATAGTTTGATCTTTCATTAGTTTAATACTCGGGTAGTAGATAATTTGATCTTTCATTAGTTTAATACTCGGGTAGTAGATAGTTTGATCTTTCATTAATTTAAAAATGTTCAGCTTTTGTGTGAGATTTTTTGTTTAATTATACAAATTTAACAATATTATTTGTTTTGGGGCTTCAAATGTAATAAAACGTGAGCCGAAAATTTTATAAACACGTGACAACGAAAGAGCCTCTGTGTTGACTTGAATTATGAAATAAATAGACGGCAGACAGAGCCACGCTTTCAATAGGTTCGAAACTTTCTCTATAATTGAGGAAGAGAATATCATGTTTCTTGTTAAGTAAAATTTGGCATTTCGTAAATACAAAGCAGATAAATATCTGAAACCAACATATCCAGAACTGTTTACGAGGAATCAAGTGAAAGACAATGCTGTATGGTGTGGTTCTGTTTAACATATGCTGTATTGTGTGCTTCTGTTTAACATATGCTGCATGGTGTGGTTCTGTTTAAATATGTTAGAGTGATGCGGTGAATGATATAGATTGAGTAGACATTAAGAGAAGTATGACTTAAATTCAAAGAAAACTAAAACTAAACGTGTAGTACACGTAATATCACCGTTCAGGCTCAGGTAATAATAATACAGTACAGTAGATACGATATGATTAGGTTAAGAGCCCACGGTTATGTGTGGTAGCGAACAAGGAACCACAAATAGTTGAGTGTTTACTGTAGTATGTTGCTGGAACTCTCTCGTTTGTTACAATGTGAAATGAGGTGCAAGCATGGTCACTAGGCTGCAAATCAATAATTCAAATACACTCGGTCAGTCATTGAATATGTTGTTGTTTTTTTTTCGTTAATTCGCCGTGGCCACTTCTAAACAAGTATTTGACGCAAATTCAATAGGTTAGGGTACCCCCAGTCCAGTGATTCTAAAAAAAAAACCCCACTTTTAAAAGTTTCGCTGGGACACCCTGGTGTGAGCTGTTTTCTCAAAGAGATACAATAAACATCGCACACTACCGCTACAACCAAATGACAGACTGAAGGGTGTTCAGTGTCTAACAAATGATTCATCCACCAAACAGAGTCACTTGTTTTGTGTTTAAAGACAGATGTTCTTACATATGATAAAGCCACATAATCGTTATTTTCTCAGCTGAAATCCGCTGATGGAGTCGGGATCTGACGCGGGACAAAAAAAAAAGGGGGGGGGGGGCTATAATATCAATTTAAGGTATCGGGTGGCACCAACATATTCTACTTCACTGATTGATTAAACGTTTGACGTGATTTTGTTTCGTGTAAGTTTTGGTCTGTGTTGTGTGTTGTGCGACGTCTTCACTGAAACTAATCCAATTGAAATTAAATTTTCTGCTTTAAATTTTCGCAAACGCCCACGGTAAAAAATGGTAATAATATTTTTTGAATTATTCCATGCAAACAAATTTCGTTTAACTCAAGGATACTCACAAACGTTAAGAGTGAATTACATGTTCCAAGACATCGTTGTCACGTTCTCGTATTGTCCCAAGACATCGGTGTCACGTTCTCGTATTGTTCCAAGACATCGGTGTCACGTTCTCGTATTGTTCCCAAGACATCGGTGTCACGTTCTCGTATTGTTCTCAAGACATCGGTGTCACGTTCTCGTATTGTTTCCAAGACATCGTTGTCACGTTCTCGTATTGTCCCAAGACATCGGTGTCACGTTCTCGTATTGTTCCAAGACATCGGTGTCACGTTCTCGTATTGTTCCCAAGACATCGGTGTCACGTTCTCGTATTGTTCCAAGACATCGGTGTCCCGTTCTCGTATTGTTCCAAGACATCGGTGTCACGTTCTCGTATTGTTCCAAGACATCGGTGTCACGTTCTCGCATTCCTTGATCATCTTTGTGTTTTCAGTTCATTTGTCTTTAATTTTTTTTTAAAAATAACTCTGGGCAATTAGCCACCCCCAAAATGTGTTTCTTTGGGCTGGGCCGTCAATATTGTCGAAGAAAGCTGACCGGGCACACGTCAAAATTTTGAACGGGTACGCGTTTTGTTTTCCCTGTCGTGATTATTATACAATGCCACCTAGCCACCATCGTTGCACCTCATTTCACATTGTAGCCAACGGGAGAGATCCAGTAACATACTACAGTAAACCCTCAACTATTTGCGTTTACTTATTCGCTACTCCACATAATTGACATAATCGTGGCTCTTCACCTTATGGCACCGTACGTACTGTATTATTATTTCGTTTTAGTTTTCCCATATAATCAATACGTCCGTTGCCATAAAATGTAATATCAAATAAACAACATGCCACCTGCCGTTCAATGCAAGGGAGCCAATACAACGTATTGACTAATCAATAAATGTAAAGATGATTATCAACGTTACCATGACAATATGCGTGTTAACACTTGCGTTTAGGTCAAACTAATGTTCACAATTTCTTTAGATTATTTGGAGTCATGTTTATAATCATAGGCGTATACAGGAGAGCAAGGGAGGGCATTTGCCCCCCTCCTACATTAGGGAAGAATGTCATAAATTTGTTACAATAAAACTGAACTAAATTCCCCGCAAGTTAATTACATTGAATACAATGTACACATATCAAACATAAAAAAGAATTATATCTGCAATTATAACTGATTACATTACTAATTGTTGTAAATAAAATTTCTGTCACATTTTTAGCAAAAATACGCCAGCATTTATATAGTGAAGAACCTGGGTTGTTCTTGTGTCTATCCTTGTCTACTCTCACTTTTATTCTGATCTTCACACACTGATGTTCACACACTTGTTAAATTATTATCCAAACACTGAAACTCCAAGACAGAATTCACAAATAAATCAAGTTTAATTCTTTAACTTCGTTAACTATCTAAATAACACTCATCCCTAACTCATTTCTTATTCCTATCTCCGCCTATCTGTCCGAGTGTCCCTAACTCCCCGTGTGTTTGTCTGTGCATCCCCTTTATACCCGTCAGTCTCCGCACCTATACGGTCAAGCTTGTTGACTTAACCAATCTCTGGCGAGACTACCACACCCAGGCCTGCTGCCGTCCACAAGCTTGCCTCGTTTCTGGCCCGCACCCTTACCGCTTCAAAGGACACCGCTGGCCCGTGGTCAATCCCCGTCCACATTAAAGGATCCAAGCTTGCCTCGTTCCTCGCCCGCACCCTTCCCGCTTCAAAGGACACCGCCTCTCTGAGCGCCGACAACTCGCCCTCAGGGCCTCCACAATATTTATGTGTCCATGTCGTTTCACAAACCAAACAAACATTTCGATTTGGTTTTTTCGATGATTATTTTCGCGGAAAATAATTTAATTGCTTTAATTGTTCCTATTGTGTTTCGTATAGCATTAACATTATTTAAATCGTTCACGACAATATTAAGTTTATGTGAACTGCGATGTACAAATGCTGCTTTTGGGTATTTTTTTCTAATTATTGCTTGGATTTCTCCTTCTTTACCTGCCATTTTAGAACAACAGCAGTAGCCTTAACCAAACAAACTTTGTCATATCTAATCAATAATTCTAATGAATTTAGATCCCCTCACAATATGACGCCAAAAAGCTGTGACACCCCACCTTAAGGTGGTGTTGTCTATTTGAAAATGAGCATGTTTCAAAACACTTCATTGTTATTTTAGTATGTATTTGGTTTAAGGCTACACTCTGATATCGTAACATGCGGTAATCCGTGAAAAACGTAAGAAATCGAATATTAAAGTGGATTTTTGGCTTATGGGTGCGTGTATTGACGTGATGTCACAATTCTTAAACTCACCCCTCCTCATAGGCGCGTGACATCATTTTTGGAAATTAAAAAAATTTGCACCCCCTCCCTGGAAAATTTCCTTGCTTATAATTAGGAGTTCACATAATATTTGTATAAACAAAACTAAACTTTGACATTAATCCGTTTAAATGCCTCGGGTTTCTGTCTTTTGAAGTATTTTGAAATAATCAAGGCTTGACCCCACTTGAAAGAAATTGTTAAGTATAAAAAAGTACATTTCACTTGGAAATAAAATTCAGTATTTGAAAAGCCAAAGAGATTATGACTTAAATCATTTCAGTTTATTCGGCTATTGACAGGTTTTAAAAATCTTTCCTTTGAAAAAATGTCTGTCATTAGGCGTTGACAATGAATGTCACAAGATGATCAGAACGGAAAGATCCTGGTTCAAATTATTTATTAACTTCGACCTTGGAACCTTTAACCTCTAAATGTCTTATTTCATTTTACACATTCTGTCCTTAACAGCTTTACACTGTAACTTGATGCCATGGGGATTTAAAAAAAAAACCAAAAAACTTTAACCCATACCTCTATAGATTACAGGAGTTCCCCAGAAGTCTTTAAATACTTTTGAACGCACCAGAAGCCCATAAAGAGAAACTGAGCTGTGGGCCTCAAAGGAGAAAAAGCTTTTAATTTAGGGAGGGGGGTAACATTTACCAAACTTTGTCCGGACTTTATAAAGTGAAGTAATGAATCGTTAGTCACACAGAGACTTTTTATAAATAAAATAGTGTGCTAACTGAAACTTAGATTAATCGAACAGAAACAGCTATCAATAGTTTAAATCTTTTCTCTGGATGTCGTTGTTACGACGACCATGTTTCTTTGTGGTTTTATGGTCGGATTTTTTTTTTTTTTTTAATTTTCCGATTTTTTTTTTTTAAAGTTACAATTTGTAAAGTGTCAACTCTTATTAACCATGCAGCATTTGACAAAGTTTCTCTAACGGCAAATAAGTTTGGGTACAAATTTATAAATCGTCAATGGAATAGTCTATATTTTACCCAGCGTCTGGTTGGGGGGGGGCGGTGAATTAAAAAGTTGTTTTGCATTTTGAAAACTTTATTAATATGGCAAAATGTTTTAAAGTATGTTTTATATTAATATAATGTTCGTGTTGTTGTATTGCAGCTAGTGGTGTTGCCGATATTTATACTGCTGGTGTTGATTCAGGTCTTCGTGCTGCTTCACTCCAGGGAACAGCCTGCCAATCATGTGCTGTATACACAGTAGGTTCCCTCCCTCGTCTACACATTTTATCTCTGCGCGTGTTAACAATCACTACCGAACAGTCGCAGTCAGAGTCAAGTTGGATAGTTTCAGTACGTTAATGTACATTTTCCTCTCCTCTGACCAACAAACTGAGGCTCGGGAAACCATGGCTCACGGGCCAGATGTGGCTCTATTGATGGCTGCATCTGGCTCTCAGACAAATGTTCGATTATTATAAACTAAAGTTTAATCAGACTCCTTTGAACTACTTACTAATTGCATACAAAACAGCATAACAATGTTATTAAAAAGAAATCAAGAGACATTATTATTGTACTTTTGGTGTTGATGTATTTAAAATGCATACATTTACTTGAAGTTTAAGTTTTATAGATAATTTATGGCTCTCACATAACTACTTTTCAAAATATGTGGAGTTTATGGCTCTCTCGGACAAAAAGTTTCGCGACCCCTGCAATAAACTAAAATTATGTCTTAAATATTCGCTCCATTTGATTCAATGTTTACATTTTTATCCATATTCATAAAAAATAGTTCATTACTGAAGTTAATATTATTTCTTTACATTAAACATAAACCTTAAAAATAATGAATTTTGCCTTTTAAATGTCATTTGACAAATTTAAAAAAAGACAGGAATGCTCTACAATACCACCTGAAGCGACATCCAAAACAGTTCGAGCTCCAATAAAGAGAGAAAGTATGAGGACATTGCTTATGTTTAATTATAACTTTATAACTTCCTATTATATTTGCAACATTGGACATTAAATATATAACCTAAACGCGTTTTGAATGCCACGCTTGATTATAAACAGAAGAAATACATTTATTATTAATGTGTACCTATAATCACAGTATGAGTTTTATATGGAAGGTAAAATTATGTTACTCCTTTCATTATTAAATCATGTTCTTTTGTGGCCTGTCTGACAATATCATCCCACCTCTAACAGAGAGGCACTGTGTCCCTCAGCATGCTATTAACTTTTATCTCTTTATTGTTTCCCTTTAGATTTTAAAAAAAAAAAATTTTTTTTTTTAATTTTTTTTTTGGGGGGGGCGGGTTTTTTGTTTGTCTTTTGTTTGTTTGTTTGCTTTTTTGTGTGTGTATGTGTAAAATATTATTTAGCCAAAATATATTTTTTTCTTCTCAAGGATCAACGAGAAGAATGCCAATCTCTCGACATTGACCAATCAACTGATAAGACAGCGTAAAGAGTTGTCTAACCTTTTGAACGAGATGAAACAACTGTACGGTAAACAAAGCTGTGAGCTGCTCAGTTTAAAAAAGGTGAAACACAGTAAAATAAACAACGATATCAATATTAACATAAAGTTGCGCTTTTTCTTAATCTAACAATTTATACTTTTTTAAAGTGAAGGATCGTAACTTAGGCTCTGGGATCGCTAGTAGAACACGCTACAACTCTTAAGGACAGTGTATGATTACTTTTCCGTCACTAGGAACAACAGAGAGCACGTCGCCGAAGTTATCCCAATGTTGAGAAACAAAGTCTGCAGCCATGTTGCGGAGTAATCTTCGGAAAGAAATGATGACAAGAACAGGAACAAGCATTTTTAAAATTAAAAAAAATATATATTTAAGCTGGGGGTTAAACCCAGAACCTTCCGCAGATTAGACCAATTTGATATCAACTACACTATGAAAGGCATTTTATTCTGTGAAGGAACAAGGGACGTGAACTCAAGAAGCATTTTCGGTCTCTAGACATGTCCTACGTTTCCACCACCTTTGCTTGCCAACCACAAACTGTGATTGGTCGACCCTAGGAAGGGTAATTAGTCATGTTTATTTGCACACTAGTCGTTAATGTTCTGGGGAACTATATAGATATGTTGGTGTCATTCTAATAAAATTATATCAACTGTTTTTATTTTTTATTGAATTCAAAAAAGCTTTTTGTTATTTTGTTCTTTTTTTTAAAATTGTATTTTTTTTTAAATTTAGAATTGTAATTAATTATATATGCCTATAAGGAATAGTAAACGTTTGCTAAGGTACAACTGTGACATTGGATGTGAGATAAGAGAATGAATTTTTCTGGATTTTGTCAAACTATTAAGTACTAGCAAAATACCATCGCTTATAAGCGTTATATTAGGAGTTCAGTTATGGTTGAGAACCCACGTAACAAAAATTAAAACACTAATTGGTTTCAATCTGTATCAGAATGGATACACATGTTTGTCATTTTTGAAAGGTCTTGTAAAATCAAATGGGGCATAAAATGACATTAAGGGGCCCCGTGCAAAATGGGTGCAGGATTTGGATGTCTCATAAAGCCTGAAGATTTCAATCTAGGTCATGATGGAGATCTTATCTTCTATACTATTAAAAGCGAAAGCCCTGACTGACTGACTCATCACTAATTTTCAAACTTCCCGTGTAGGTAGAAGCATGAAACTTTGGAAATTTTTTTAAAGTACATGCTCCCGACGATAAGTGGAAAAAAAGTTAAATTTCCCACTGATGGGGGCCGGGCCCCAAAAACGGCTTTTTTCCTAATTTTTTATTAACAATATAAAAAGTAAAAATCACTAATTCTCCCATTCCCCGTGTCGGTAGAAGCATACAACTTTTGGAAGTTGTTGGATACCCTCTCACGATGAAAATCGGCTTAATAAAATTTTAAAATTCCCAGGGGCCCATATATACTTTTTTTTATGCACTCACTCACTCATCACTAATTCTCCAACTTCCCGCTGCAAAGCGCGGGTAAAGTGCTAGTATCTTATATAATTCAGATTCGTGTCTTTTTAAAAAAAATTAAACTGTTTAAAATCTAAAGTGAAATGCAGCTTTAAAGACTTACGAAAAAATATTTTGGGCCCCTACCCAAGGGAACAGACGTTAGGAGTTTATTAGCCTATAGGATTTTTTATATCAAATTTGGTAAATAATTCATCCATTTATTCCGTAGCCAATGTTTTTAAAATACATTCTATATAACTCATGTTATAAATGGCATTTCGGGCCCCTACAAAGTGGTGTTTTCAAAACTTTTAATGCCATGAACATTTGCGAGAGTGTACTCAAAAACTTCCCAAAGTTTAATAACCAAGGATTAATAAAATACCATTTATACGGCTTAGATAAAACTAAAATTAGGGCCCGGGGGCCCTATCAGTGTAAGATATAAAGTTCAGAGCAACAATTTATTTCAATCTTGATCATTATGGATATAATTTTTGTCAATATTAGTAAAACCAAATCATGTGAAACTAAATGATTTAAATGTCTTAAAATTATTTTTAAAATAGAGAGATTATGGGCATTCGGTTCCAAAAGAATGAACAATATAATTTTATGGCCCTATAGTATTTTAATACAGGGCATCAAGTTTTTATATTCCAAATTTGTCAAAATCCATTTACACGGTATTTAAAGTTTAAACGAATTGTATTTAGCTCATACAAGGTGAAATAACTAAGTTTGGACCCCCAGACCACAGTGAGTGATAATTTCAATATTATTTTCGCCTGTTACCATTTCGGTAGGGTACATAAAACAACTTTCCAAAGTTTCATGCTTTTACCTACATTGGAAACTGGAGAATTAGTGATGAGTCAGTTTTTATATAGCTCATATCAGGAAAAATCTTAATTAGCGCCCCCGGCCCCCAATGAGTAGAAATTTTTAAAATTCTTTTACGCCCATTATCGTCGTGAGAGAGTGCTTAACAACTTTCAAAGGTTTCAAGCTTCTACGGGAAGTTGGAGAATTAGGGATGAGTCTGCCAGTGAGTCAGAGCTTTGCCTTTCATCAGTATAGAAATATAGAAATTAATGACATCAATTTACTTTTTTTCTTATTGACATACAGACGGTTCTTCTATACAGAATATATTGGTCTTACGCTCATCCATGGATAATTGAAGACTTCTATCCTTGCATTTTTATTTGAGTTTTAAGTAAAATAAAAGAATTGCCCAATAAAAAATTAATGAAACCTTTTTTATTTTTTAAAAAAAAAGGCTTTCCGTGGAAAAAGTTTCCAATATTTCAAAAGCCCAAGTAACTTATCCTTGTTTGGTGAATACGAAATATTAAACTTCCCGACATGTGCACAAAGTATGTTATATTTATAAATCACCAAATCTCTTTTTCACATCGATCCCGTTTCCAAAATTTAACTATTAGCTAAAACAATGATGTTTTATATAATATTATTTTACGACGAAAAATAACACAACTACTTTGGACTGTTGAACTATTTCTAAAGTAATCTTTAATTTTTAAGTATTTTGCATACCTGCTGATGCACACCTTGTATTAAAATATAAGCTCAAACAATGACGTCATAGCGTTACGGATACAATGAGTGAGTGACTTGGGCTATTGTATTGTTTGTTTGTTTTTAATTTGTAAAGTAACGTACGTTTTCGCATTCGTCAATATTGAAATAAAATACTCTGAATACACGTTGTGTGCATTTACATTTCAGCTTGATCATTCTTTTTTTAAAAATTATTATTTATATATATATTTATTTATTTTTTACTGTAAGGTTCTATTCCAAATTAAACGTTTAACTATCAAAATGTTGTCAATTTTTTTCAGATTTTTTTCTTCTTTGAATTTTTTAACATATTTGATATTAAAGTTCAGAATGTGTAACAACATTTATTTTCCTAGCTACTCAGAAAGAGGATATTATTTAGCTCCCAAGATTCAGTGCCTGCTCACATTCTCTCATACAAGTTCTTCAATGAAGGTGTTTTTTTTTTCAAATTAAATGTCCGTTTTACTCATATGAAATCAGTCAAGAATGTTGATGTTATTTCCAGGTGGACAACCAGGTCTCTGAAAACGGCGGCTGGTGTAAGGTGACCAGTAGCCCTAACAGCTCGATGCACATGACTGACAAGGTAATAGTGTGTGGCTTGGCTGAAATCTTTATCTCTCAAGGAGCGATAACCCTACACTCATTGCTGGTGAGGGGGACACAATCAAACCGGAAGTTTCAGTTGAAAGTTACGGCATTCCAATAAAATAGTAGGTTCGAAACATTGAAAAACTTTAGCTGGAAAGGATTTTTTCTTTTTTTTTTTGATGAGCAGCACACCAGAAAATTGGGGGGTGGTAATAATTATTACTCAAAAATGTGTTTAATTGGAAGTGTAATCGATGGATCAACAGGTGAAACTACTAACAAATTTCATGATTAGATTTTTCATGGCATTTAATTATAACCGTTACACATGGCATGAGATAGTGTGCAGCTCAAAATGGTGCCCCAACGACCCGGCGTCGGGTTAAGGGACAGTTCAGTTCAGTTTTCGTTAATTATAACATGCACATTTGAAATATGGACATCAGAAACAACTAATTAACAATAGGATCTAATAGACCAAGCGGTAGTTTGACCGATATAAAAAATTTTACATGAAAAAAGGGGATAAAAAAATATCTACTTACAGTACATATAAACCTACACTTCATCTCTACCTACAGTACATCTCTACCTACAGAACATCAACACCTACAGTACAGCTACAGCTACAGTACATCTCTATCTACAGTACATATCTACCTACAGTACATCTCTACCTACAGTACATCTCCACCTACAGTACATATCTACCTACAGTACATCTCTACCTACAGTACATCTCTACCGATAGTACATATCTACATACAGTGCATATCTACCTACAGTACATATCTACCTACAGTACATATCTACCTACAGTACATATCTACCTACAGTACATCTCCACCTACAGTACATCTCTACCTACAGTACATCTCTACCTACAGTACATCTCTAATTACAGTACATCTCAACCTACAGTACATCTCTACCTACAGTACATCAACACCTACAGTACATCTCTACCTACAGTACATCTCCACCTACAGTACATATCTACCTACAGTACATCTCCACCTACAGTACATATCTACCTACGGTACATCTCCACCTACAGTACATCTCCACCTACAGTACATATCTACCTACAGTACATCTCCACCTACAGTACATCTCTATCTACAGTACATCTCTAACTACAGTACATCTCTACCTACAGTACATATCTAATTACAGTACATCTCTACCTACAGTACATATAAGCCTACAGTACATCTCTA
>MUZC01003152.1:336485-356188 GCA_002072015.1 Radix auricularia
CCTACAGTACATCTCTACCGACAGTACATATCTACCTATAGTGCATATCTACCTACAGTACATATCTACCTACAGTATATATCTACCTACAGTACATATAAACCTACACTTTATCTCTACCTACAGTACATCTCTACCTACAGTACATCAACACCTACAGTACAACTACAGCTACAGTACATCTACACCTACAGTACATCTCTACCTACAGTACATCTCCACCTGCAGTACATATCTACCTACAGTAGATCTCCACCTACAGTACATCTCTACCTACAGTACATATCTACCTACAGCACATCTCTACCTACAGTACATCTCCACCTACAGTACATATCTACCTACAGTACATCTCTACCTACAGTACATCTCTACCGACAGTACATATCTACCTACAGTGCATATCTACCTACAGTACATATCTACCTACAGTACATATCTACCTATAGTACATATCTACCTACAGTGCATCTCTACCTACAGTACATCTCTACCTACATTACATATCTACCTACAGTACATATCTGCCTACAGTACATATATACCTACAGTACATCTCTACCTACAGTACATCTCTACCTACAGTACATCTCCATCTACAGTACAACAACACCTACAGTACATCAACACCTACAGTACATCTCTACCTACAGTACATCTCTAATTACAAAACATCTCCACCTACAGTACATCAACACTTACATTACATCTCTACCTACAGTACATATCTACCTACAGTACATCTCTACCTACAGTACATCTCCACCTACAGTACATCTCTATCTACAGTACATCTCTACCTACAGTACATCTCTAATTACAGTACATCTCCACCTACAGTACATCTCTACTTAGAGTACATCAACACCTACAGCACATCTCTACCTACAGTACATCTCCACCTACAGTACATATCTACCTACAGTATATCTCCACCTACAGTACATATCTACCTACAGTACATCTCCACCTACAATACATCTCCACCTACAGTACATATCTACCTACAGTACATCTCCACCTACAGTACATCTCTACCTACAGTACATCTCTACTTACATTACATATCTAATTACAGTACATCTCTACCTACAGTACATATAAGCCTACAGTACATCTCTATCTACAGTACATCTCTACCTACAGTACATCTCTACCTACAGTACATCTCTACCTACAGAACATATCTACCTACAGTACATCTCTACCTACAGTACATCTCTACCTACAGTACATCTCTACCTACAGTACATCTCTACCTACAGTACATCTTCACCTACAGTACAAAAACACCTACAGTACATCAACACCTACAGTACATCTCTACCTACAGTACATCTCTAATTACAAAACATCTCCACCTACAGTACATCAACACTTACATTACATCTCTACCTACAGTACATATCTACCTACAGTACAACTCTACCTACAGTACACCTTTACCTACAGTACATCTCTATCTACAGTACATCTCTACCTACAGTACATCTCTAATTACAGTACATCTCCAACTACAGTACATCTCTACCTAGAGTACATCAACACCTACAGTACATCTCTACCTACAGTACATCTCCACCTACAGTACATATCTACCTACAGTACATCTCCACCTACAGTACATATCTACCTACAGTACATCTCCACATACAATACATCTCCACCTACAGTACATATCTACCTACAGTACATATAAGCCTACAGTACATCTCTATCTACAGTACATCTCTACCTACAGTACATCTCTACCTACAGTACATCTCTACCTACAGAACATATCTACCTACAGTACATCTCTACCTACAGTACATCTCCACCTACAGTACATATATACCTACAGTACATCTCTACCTACAGTACATCTCTACCGACAGTACATATCTACCTACAGTGCACATCTACCTACAGTACATATCTACCTACAGTACATATCTACCTACAGTACATTTAAACCTACACTTCATCTCTACCTACAGTACATCTCTACCTACAGTACATCAACACCTACAGTACAACTACAGCTACAGTACATCTACACCTACAGTACATCTCTACCTACAGTACATCTCCACCTACGGTACATATCTACCTACAGTACATCTCCACCTACAGTACATCTCTACCTACAGTACATATCTTCCTACAGAACATCTCTACCTACAGTACATCTCTACCTACAGTACATATCTACCTACAGTACATCTCTACCTACAGTACATCTCTACCGACAGTACATATCTACCTACAGTGCATATCTACCTACAGTACATATCTACCTACCGTACATATCTACCTACAGTACATATCTACCTACAGTACATATCTACCTACAGTACATCTCTACCTACAGTACATCTCTACCTACAGTACATCTCCACCTACAGTACATCAACACCTACAGTACATCAACACCTACAGTACATCTCTACTTACAGTACATCTCTAATTACAGTACATCTCCACCTACTGTACATCAACACCTACAGTACATCTCTACCTACAGTACATATCTACCTACAGTACATCTCTACCTACAGTACATCTCCACCTACAGTACATCTCTACCTACAGTACATCTCTACCTACAGTACATCTTTAATTACAGTACATCTCCACCTACAGTACATCTCTACCTACAGTACATCAACACCTACAGTAAATCTCTACCTACAGTACATCTCCACCTACAGTACATATCTACCTACAGTACATCTCTACCTACAGTACATCTCTACCTACAGTACATCTCTACCTATAGTTCATCTCTACCTACAGTACATCTCTACCTACAGTACATCTCTACCTACAGTACATCTCTACCTACAGTACTTCTCTAATTACAGTACATCTCTACCTACAGTACATATCTACCTACAGTACATCTCCACCTACAGTACATCTCTATCTACAGTACATCTCTACCTACAGTACATAACTAATTACAGTACATCTCTACCTACAGTACATATAAGCCTACAGTACATCTCTACCTACAGTACATCTCTACCTACAGTACATCTCTACCTACAGTACATCTCTACCTACAGTACATCTCTACGTACAGTACATCTCTACCTACAGTACTTCTCTAATTACAGTACATCTCTACCTACAGTAAATCTCTAATTACAGGACATCTCCACCTACAGTACATCTCTACCTACAGTACATCAACACCTACAGTACATCTCCACCTACAGTACATCTCTACCTACAGTACATCTCTACCTACAGTACATCTCTACCTACAGTACTTCTCTAATTACAGTACATCTCTACCTACAGTCCATCTCTAATTACAGAACATCTCTACCGACCGTGGAACTCAAAGAATTTATATTCCACTCATTATTAAAATAGTTTCGGCTTATGAAAATAATACATTTCTGCAGTCAATTTGTTAATCCGAAAATGCTTATTAAAACCATTCCGCATGAAATTCCAGAATTTCTCACTGGCCTTAAGCACTTTTCTGAAGGGCAAGACTGTGGGTAGTTTTGGTGACGGCCCTGGAGAGTATAAGAGACTCCTGGAGTCCTATGGTGAGGTTGTCAGCTATACAGCATATGATGGGGCGCCTTACTGTGAGGAGGTCACAGGAGGTAGGGTAAGTATTTGTGAGGTAGTGAATGTTCTATACATTTCTTTAACATATATGAATTGCAATCTTGTGAGTGTGTTAGTCCAAGTCAAACATTTCTCTCTTTCTCTCTCTCTCTCTCTCTCTCTCTCTCTCTTTCTCTCTTCTCTCTCTCTCTCTGTCATTCTTTCTATCTCCTGTTCTCTCTTTCTCTAAATCACTTTTCTCTCTGACATTCCCTCACTCTAGTTCTCTTTCTCTTTTTCCCTACCTAATTTTCTCTCTCTCTCTCTCTCTCTCTCTCTCTCTTTCTCTCTCTCTCTCTCTCTGTCTTTATCTTTTTCTCTCCTTTTCTCTCGTTCTCTCTCTCTCGCTCTCGCTCTCTCTCTCTCTTTCTCATTACTATTCATTATTATTTGACGTACCTTGAAATGTTTCAAACTTTCAGATATAATAAAATCGTATCATTAGAGAAACTTCCAAAGTCCAAACCACTTCCACTTCTATCCTTAATACTTCATTAGTCTTCCTTTTTAAACATTTCTGGTAAGATGAAAATAAATGTATCAATGGGTTTTAAACACCAATGTGCGCATGAACTACCAATGTAGTTAAAAACTTCACGGTTAAAAACTATTCCTTTAAGGTTACACAATTGGTTTCTTGTCATTGCAAATTAAGAAATCAACCTCAGGCATGGTAGGAACAAATCACAACAGCTCAGAGGGTCAAAGACTTTGCTCTTTGTGTGTATTTGTTGCTTAAATGATGAATAACTTCACAAAGAGAGCAAAATATGGGGCGGACAGGGAAATTTACTACAACATTTTTATTAAAGATAAATAATGTATCTGACATTTATATTTTCTTATTAGTCTTTGAATATTTCATTTCGCTAGACTTCTGTTTGTTTTGTTATGGATGTTTGTTTTTTAAAAATATTTAATAAACCAATTTCTTCCCTAGAATAAATGTATCCATAGTTAGAGGCGTCATTAGAGTTTATGTCATCTGGTGCGGTAGATCATGGTGTAACCTCTCATGACGTAACCCATAGACCTCCACGAGTCTACCAGTGCCAAATAACGGGAAATTACAGAATGTTCATTAAGTGTCATCATTGGTCCCCACTCCCAGCAGTTTAGTGTCATCACTTGTGATCGTGTCACACCTGTGGTCCCAACTCCCAGCATTTAAGTGTCATCAATTGTGATGTTGTCACACGGTGTGGTCCACACTCCCATCAGTTTAGGGTCATCACTTGTGATCGGGTCACACGGTGTGGTCACCACTCCCAGCATTTAGGTGTCATCACTTTTGATTGTGTCACACGGTGTGGTCCCCACTCACATCAGTTTAGTGTCATCCCTTGTAATCGTGTTACACGTGTGGTCCCCACCCACAGCAGCCACCAAGTGACGCCTCCGTCCATATGAATGATCTTTAACATTTCTTTCGTATTTCCATTCCAGGTCAAGTTTCTTGACCTGACAGCCCCTCAATACAGACTGCCCATCTTTGACTGGGGGATAAGTATTGAAGTGGCAGAACACATCCCCGCCAAATATGAAAACATTTTCCTGGACAACCTGGTCAGACACGTCAGAGAGGGTCTCATTCTGAGTTGGGCAGTCCCAGGTTGGTATTAGCTGAATCACCACTGCGGTCCTTTTTTATTATTATTATTATTCAGTCTCTTTACTTTGGAGAATTTAGGTCACAGTTTGGGGTAATATCAGGATTTAATTAGGCCTCGTCCCAGGTTTCAGTTTTATTAAAAGGGGTTCTTTAGAGGACCGAAATCTTTTTCGCCTTATTGCATTTGGGCGTATTTATTGTCAAAGAGATTTGAGGGGAGGATATGGACCCCCTACCTGCCCTGGTGATAATAACGTCAATGACCGCGTCACCCAGAGACAGCATGTCAACCAGAAGGTCAACAAGAAGGTCAATCACCGGGTTGATAAATGTATTCTAAAGTTGTTCATATATTAAGGCGAGCTCAACAAACAATTTAAGCACAACAAATTAAAATCAAACTTGAATACAAAGATAAGAATCCTTGGGGGCTGATAATATGGTAACAAATTCTGGGGAAGCAACTTGTTTTGTGATATAGTAAAAATGGTATTTCCTGTTATACGCTAACTATTAAATAGTGACTTTAAAAAAAGAAACACCCATAATTAACAACCAAAACGATTACGATCGATCCACGAATAAGTTATAGTAAAATTCACATTCCTATGACAGCCTTTTAAAATGTTCACAACTTGACTTACACGTTCACAACAGCTGCTAAAACCAATGGACACATTCTACTCCTGACATGTTTGGCTCACTTGAGGACTACGGAAGAGTTTTACCGACGTCATAATATTTAATTGTAATATTTCTAGGTCAAACCGGCCTCTCACATGTCAACAACAAGGCGTTGAACGACGTGGTGCTACTCATGACGAAGAGAGGCTTCGGGCTCAACGTAACAGCCGGAGAACCGCTGAGACATTCTGCGACATTCTCTTGGTTAAAAGCCAACGTGCACGTCTACAACAGGATATCCATGGACACCTTGATAGAATTTGACGCTTGAACATTTTATGCAAATGTGGGTTGGAATGTTTAGCGTTCTCACACTGTATCTGACTCACTCCACACAACATGGTGGATGCTGGACGAGCACATCACTCCGTCTGGTACGTGTTAGCTGGACGAGCACATCACTCCGTCTGGAGCGTGTTAGCATCTTCAAAAATTGTCAGGTCTCTTCAACATATCGGCCCCCCAATTTTTGGAGATTTGTTCACTTCCTTAGTGGCTCCCGGTAAAAACCATGTTGTTGGTAGTCATAATACGCTGTGAGTGAGGAAATGTCAACAGTACTTTAAAAATAAATTGATGGACAAACTGATTTCTTCCCAATAAGACTACAATGTAAGATAAGACTTTTTTATAGGGTTTTTTTTTATTTAATTGACGACACGAATAAGGGGAGCAATGAATCCTGCAGTATTGTTATTTGTGAATTCCTTGAATGTGTGAATGTCGGATCATTGGCATGAGTGCAAGGTTATTTCATCATTTTTTAAAATTTATTGGAACATTTAATGGTTTTTCTGAACTTAGAATATGTCACTACATAAATTTTCAGCCATTTATTGTCGTTGGATAATCAGTTTTATTTTTATTTATTTTTAAAAATAAATTTTTACCGTTTTTTTCTCGTCTACAGGGGAAACATTACTTATCTACTCACATTTTGTATAAGTTAAATGACTTTTCCCCAAAGTGTTTCATAACTAAATTATAATAATTTTTTTAAATAAATACATTTTTTAACAATTGCTTTAGTGAAATGTTTATTGTATTCTTCCTTTAAAATATTTCTCGCACTCTGAACATTTAGAAGTTTATGAGGATGTCAGAATCACTTGTAGAGAACCTTTGATGATTAAGAGATTCTTCAAGTGTTATGGATACTGCTACGTTAAGAGGCCAGGCTAAAGTTACAAGGGTCTTAACGAGTTAAAAAGAACTGTATGTTTTAGAGGCCAGGCAAGAGTTCTGTTTTAGAGGTCATGCTAGAGTTAGGAGGACCTTAAGGTTTAAAAATACCGTCAAGATTAAAGAAGGTCTTCAAGAGTTAAGAAGACCTGCATGATTTAGAGGGTCCATACGGTTAAAAGATAATGTGGAGACAACTGGTGGAGGAAGACTGACAAATATGAGCTGAATACCGAGAAAATGATAATAATAATATGATAATTTATATAGCGCTGAAAGCCAGCTAGGAGCCGGGCTCACAGCGCTTTACATGGAGATAACACTACATATATTAATTAAATAAACATTAATATCATACTAACTACATAAATGACAATACGCTACACATCAGCTACGTTAATCGTTAAAAGAAATGTTGTTTTGTTAATTTTCAAAATAAAGTTTGAAAAGATGTGTCTAGAGAACATGGCGTAAAAGCTCATGTCATATTCTTGTTGTCATTGTTAATGATAAGTGTTCTTAAATAAAACATTCCATTGTTTTTTGTTGTTGTTGTTGTTGTTGTTTTGTTTTTGTTTTTTGGTTTTTTTTTTGTTGTTGTTTGTTTCTTTTTTGTCATTTTTCAGGTTTAGCCTCTCCTTCTGTACTTCCCAATTTATGTCATTTCAACCTGAACCTATTCCTACTCATTTTACACTTAGATCAGAGATTAAATGAAAAATTTACTGGAACACTTGATACTCGTCCATAAAACTTGTGATCTACAGAGATTGCAAGCTTTTTATTGCTATCAGACACGCCATGACGCAAAAACTTCGGCTCAACTCTAGGTCAAGGTCACTTACTGGGTTCCTATTTCGTCCATACACGCTGTTACCTTTGGCGCCAAGTGTTAAAACGTTTAGCTTTGTAAGACGTGGATCGAGATAGTGGCGTAGTTAGGGGAGGGGTGTCCAAATACGAAAGTCCCCGCGAACCCCCACTCAAGGGAGGTCCCCACTAGAATGGGTGAAAAAAATATATTAAGTATTTTCCCACCGTGCAGATTCTCCAAAAGAGGCCAAATCCCCCGGGCGACCAAATCCCTACGATTCCATAGGTACGCCTCTGGATAGAGAATGAAATGCAAGGTGTAATTTAAGTACAGGAACAATATGTATGTTTGTTCTCCCTTGCGTGTAGCGTTGTCATCAACCGAGCAAAGACTTGATAAACGTGCAACAAATAAACAGTCTCAACTGAGCCAAGACTTGATAAACGTGCAACAAATAAACAGTCTCAACTGAGGTAAGACTTGATAAACGTGCAACAAATAAACAGTCTCAACTGAGTTAAGACTTGATAAACGTGCAACAAATAAACAGTCTCAACTGAGGTAAGACTTGATAAACGTGCGACAAATAAACAGTCTCAACTGAGGTAACACTTGATAAACGTGCAACAAATAAACAGTCTCAACTGAGGTAAGACTTGATAAACGTGCAACAAATAAACAGCCTCAAACGAGCCAAGATTTGATAAACGTGCAACAAATAAACAGTCTCAACTGAGGTAAGACTTGATAAACGTGCAACAAATAAACAGCCTCAAACGAGCCAAAATTTGATAAACTTGCAACAAATAAACAAGCTCAACTGAGCCAAGACTTGATAAACTTGCAACAAAAAAAGTTCGCTTGAATAAAATGTAGACTTAAGTCAGGGCATACATATTTTATTAAAGTACTATCAATTTTTAAAAATGTGGAAACAAAAACGATGACTGCCGTTTCTGTACAAAATGAAGAAGGTTGAAAATAAACATTAAGTTATCAAGGCTTAAGTTTGTTCATTTTCAAAATTGTTCGTTGACATGTAGCATGGACAAAACCGAATATAAGCTTAAAATCTTGAGGGGCTTTAGGCCATCTAGAGGCTCATTGACCTATGACGTCAGTACAGGGAAAACTAGTGGACCGATCCGTGGAGCAATGGGAAAAACTTTTGCCGGAGATATTAATCTATTTTATATATATATATATATATATATATATAATTTAGGGCTGCGGAAATTACCGATTAATTTCTCGATTAATCGGTAAATTATTTTATCGATTAAAATTATTTTAATCGATAAAATAGTGATTAAAATGAAAGAAATATTTTTTTTTTATTCTATTTATTAATAAATAATTTATAATACTTTTTATTTTATTTTTATTTTTTTACGTACAAACTTCTCCGTTATAAGAGTTCGGGGAGCGTAAACTTTAAAATAACCTGTTTTATAAGGACAATGGTATAAAAAACACATTGTTTTTAATTATTTAACAATAACAAAATTTTAATTCATTGACATTCTATTGAACTACTTATTTTATATATATATCAGATAACAATATGATGTCTTTTAAATTAAATTAAATTAAACACTTAGGTAATGGTCATTTTAAAAAATGCAATAAAAGAGCACAAAATGTGAAGGAAAACAAAAAAAGTGAAAAAAGTGACTATGAGGTCTTGGAAAAAAATCATAACCTTCGAACCACTTGGGATAAAAAGTTGATCTTTATGTTTTTACTAATCATCAAACAATTTCTATACAGCTGTATTACTTTCATATTTATAAAATTAATTTTAAATTTTCATTCAAGTGCCTCAACTTTAATACGTTATGTAACTTGTTTTCAGTGCTAACTATTTTAAAGATATTTTTAATGACAATACCCAGTGCCTGTTTTTATTACTTCCTTTGAAATTTTAAGTTTAATGACGTCATACATCTTTATTTCTAGCTTTAACAAAATTATCGATTAATTAATCGGTAATTTTCAAAAGTTAACGATTAAATTTAATTTAATCGATAACAGCCCCAATATATATATATATGTTGAGGCTGCAGAAGTTCAAAATTGAGTTCTTTATATCTTTTTTGAGACAGGGGAAATAACTCAATAGAACAAAACAAAAGATCAATGACCTTCCTTTACTTCCCTTGAGATAATTCTCTTTAATCGAAATTAACCATTAATTCTTAAAATTAATCGTCAATTTTTTTTAAGTTAACGAACAAATTTAAATTAATCGTTTCCAGCCTTTATAAAAACAAAGTTTTCGTACTTACGTACGTACGCTTATACATGGGTTTAGCTTTTCGTCGTATCGCATACATTTTTACATTGATCGATATTTCTCGACAAAACTTTGCACAAATATCCATCAATATAGTTATGTGCAGCAAAAGAATCCCGCAAAATTGTGAGACAGAATCATTATTTTTTTTTAACTATCATTAGTGACGTCAGCCACGAAAGTTATGGAGTACTGATGCCTGAACGTCCCATCTACTGAACATATTCCACAGAATGTTTGTTAAAATAAAGTTGTGTTTATTTTAATTAGGAAAGTTCTCCCATGATACTACCACGGACCAGCACTGTCTTAGATTACATTATATTATTATATTAACATATCTATCAATGTTTGTACGTTTTTAGTAAATGTAAATAAATAAAAACTATAGATAGATAGATAGATAGATAGATAGATAGATAGATAGATAGATAGATAGATAGATAGATAGATAGATAGATAGATAGATAGATAGATAGATCTTGATTTAAGGAATGCGCGTTCCTTTTACCTTGTTTAAGAATATAACGTCGAATTAAAGCTCCTAGAGTTAATAAAAATACTGTGACTAAAATTGGAAGTCCAAGTTTTAGAAGCAGACTGTTGTCTTGATGTTCTGATAGCTCTTTAGAAATTTAAGAAATTTGGAGAAATTAGACATGTAACAATGTTATAATTAGCTTAGATTTTGTCAGAGGCGTCGCTAGGGTTAGTGTCACCCAGGTAGATGGCTCATGGTTTCACCTCTTCACGTCAAGTGAGGGTGACAATTTTTACCCCACCTTACCCCCGCGTCATACTATGTCACAAATGTTAGACCGCCACCCCATTTTCCGCTACGAGACCACAAAGATTTGACAACCCACCCCATTACCTTTAATTTTTAAATTATAATTTGCCTATTGCGAATTATTTATTGACCATTTAAAAATATATTTTGTGTAAGTCTGCACTTTAATATCGTAAGAGCGTGAAATCATTGAAAAGTCATTAAAATTTATATAAACGATCAAATATTTAAAAGGAACATTTATTTACAGTTGTGTGATTTTTAGTGTGATGTTACACATTTTAAACACATCCTCAACTTTCTCACACATCGTCAATGATGCATGACCCCCCCCCCTTTCCACATGAAGATTAAAGGGGTAGGAGTGAGCGGGTTAAAGCTATGGCCCCCAATAATATAAATGATATATAGTATATAATGAAGACGGGCTAATGATTGTATGAATTTTTTTAAATGCCTTTGACAGTCATACTTCAATGATTCAAATATGAGTAGTAAGTATAACGAATCCCGGCTATTCTACGTGAGAAATACATTGCTGCGCATTATGTGTCTTTTACTGCTCATTCCCTTAATTTGATTGGGGAAATAGACGCATGTAGTCCTGCTGCAGTCAATCTGTGTACATTGTTGTATCTCCTCATCGTTAACAGGAAACTCAAAAACACATGAAATTGATACCTGTTAAAAAAGCCTTGTGTGACACAACATTGTCAGGCTGACATGAATCTATAAGGTCTGTTTAAAAACTTACCATGAGAATATTGCTGCGTTGAAAGAATGAGCAACTAACGAAACTCAGCCACCTGACTCTTGTTTTGAAGCAGAAGGTTTTTTGAAAGGAAATGGAAGAACTGGAACTCGCTATTTAAATTATAAATTTGTAAAAAAGAAATTAAAAATTCAGAAAACGAATGTATCTTTTTAAGAGCCGAGAATATCTTTCAATTCATCCATGCATTTGAAGTATCTAATTGACTTTTTTAAAAGAAAGCGTTCTTAATTTCATTCTTATAAAGACAAAGGAAATGACAAGTCCGTAGAAAAAAAGAGAATACACGATATTCAATTCTAACAAACAAACAAAAAAGAGAAAGTGTCAGTTTGATAAAGAGACACCACCAAAACGGTATTTTTTATTGATCTTTGACAAACTTTCGATTGCCTTACAACATCTGTTAGGCGCATATAACGACAATCATGAGTAATTAGATTTTCTTACAAACCTAACTGAGCTCAGCAATGACACCATCCTATGGGCAGCTGATAAGTTAATGAAAAAAAGAAAAGTTCATTTGATTACGAAGACTGCCTACCTTCATAATTAGTTCAATTTTCAGAACTTTTAAAATGTTCTTGTACAGGTTTGGAATAAGGAAAACTAGGTAGCCCAATGCGAAACTCAAAGCAAGTTTACAGAGCTAAAAAAAATGTATGATTTTAAATGAGCTAAATTTTATAAAGTCCTTTACAAATGTAGCTTCGCACTATGCATCTATCTTTCAATGATGACATCAAACAGCAGAATCGAGTGATCATTTATAAAATAGAAAAGAATATAAAAATGAGTTCGAATATGCATGTTACAACCAGAACTGATATGCTTTTTCTAATGAACATTAAAAAGGAACGTGTAAGCTTACTTAGCTACACTAAAAATATTTATAATCTCACCATGAGAAAAAATCGCAAACGAAAGTTTTAGGTTGAAAAAAAATAATTATATAATCTATATGTTTTATGAATTTATTATTTCAAATAGAGAAAACAAATAATACCCCAAAAGAAAAAAAATAGACATTAAAAAAGCGGAACAACGCGAAACATTATTCTTTATAGAGGCGCGTTCGTAGTCCCGAAACAGCGTTGGGATGAGACCGACATAACGGGAGGATGGGATTACCTGTATATAATCATAGCAATGCTTGCACGCCTATAAACAATATATTAAAATAAAATATAAACTCAAAGACAGTGAATTCTTAATAGTTTTTCCTTTAAAAAAACAACAAAAGAGACGCATCATTTAATTTTTTTAAGGAAAAATCTCACACCCTCCACCCTACATAAAGTAAAGTGAGATTTGTCCATGCTTTCGGTTTTTTCAAAGTCAAAAGGCTTTATATCTTTTAAAATACTAGTCACCGCCTCTTTAATGTTTAGCCCTGTTAAAAATCTCTCTGCTGGACTTTTTCTATTCTTTTAGCCTCCTAATATTTTATAACATTGTTTTAATTCAAGTTAACTTTTTTTCAAATATACATTTTTCGTTTAAGGTTATTTCATTGTCTTTATTAATTTCCTTATTAAGTTATTTTATATATTACAGACGCTCCTTTTACACAGAAGATAATTGAGTCCTACATTCATTCATTTTTTAAGTCTTGTCTCGCATTTTTATTTGAACTTTAAAATTTGTTTTTCCTCATTTGATCAGGGAACCCATTCCGATTCCGGACGGAAAAAAATGAGAATTTGTATGTGTTTGTTGATGCATACGGAATAGGAAAAGAGTTTTTATAACTATGTCTATCTGTTGTATTAGATTCTCTTTAGTCCATATTTAATACAGTGTATACTGGAGAGAATATTCCCTCAACGCAAATAGAATAAAATGTTAGAGCTGTTAAAGTCTAATAAAATTGAATATTTTTGCTCACTCAGATAATTGTATTATCTTGGGCAAGAATTTTTTAGACGGCGCCACTTCTCGAATATAGTAGCATAGTGTCATAGAGCTATCAATATAACATCATAGAGTGGCTAAAAATACTGAAGCCACCTAATGCTTATTTTTATTTTTGAAAAATCAAATTTTTACTATTTTAATTGCACATATTTCATTATTTTGGTACTCTCACAATGTACATGTAATTTAAAAATACAACCAAAATAAAAAAAACAACTAAAAAAACCTAGATTTTGGCTATTTTTAAAATAAAAAACCTAGACGAGGTAAAAAACAAAACAAAACTAGATCTAGGTTGAAAAACCTAGTGCTGGCAGCACTGGTAGCAACACACGTTATTTCACTAGCTGGAAAATTCTGGATCTGAGCCACCGCAAACTAATTGCGGATTTCCCCTTTTCTGAAAATAGGTATTCACCGTAAGGATAAATTTGTTTCAGTTTCTTTGATACATACTTGTATTGTGCGACACATTGTTTATACATCATACATAATGTAAGTAACGATGTTTCATTATTTATTATTGATGTCATATAATTGCTTTACAAAAAGCTTTTGAACTTATTTTCACCGTAGCTATTCTTCTGACCAAAAATAAATGTGGCTTTCATTCAAAGTCAAAGGTAAAAGTCAAGATGAAGGGCTTAAACTTAGGCGAGTTGGCAAGGATGAAAAGTCTCTACACACGCTTAGGCAGACTAAGGCTTAGGTCTATGTAAGCAGTGCCTCAATCAATTAACTTTAAACCTTGTTTTTAGTGTTGTTCTCGTGATATGGAGCCAACGCAATAATACGAAATAGATTTTAAAGTTGTGAAAAAGGCGAAATTTTCATCAAAATTTGTACGTGTGAACAGCCGATGATGCTGCACTCTAAATCTAATGTAGTGAAGCTTTGTAAAGGTTATTAAATAAAATTAAAATGTCGGCAATCAAATATTTAAGTGGAACTTTTTTTTAAAGTTGCGCGTGTTGAAGTGACATCACAGATCTTAAACACCCCTCTCCCGTAACATATCCTGACAAAAACCTGTGAGCCCCTGCTTCTCTCTGTGTATGACGTCATTTATGGACGGCCCTAACGTCAAGCCTTGCCGACTTGCCTAAATCTTTTAATTTGAGCGAAGTAAACCAAAAGGCAAGAGTTGAAGGAACAGAAGACTGTACTTTGCTACAGTTAATATAAGACATTTGCTCTTAGTTAAAAGTGTCTCACTAAATAGAAACAGATTCTATTTCTAATACCAATTTTAGTTAAGTAGAAATTAAAGCTTCTATTTCACAAATTAATATATTTATATTAAACGTTATTTCATGTTATGTAGCATTGAATGCATCAGTTCTTTTATGCAAATACATAATCTTTTATTTTTTTTTTATCTTATTACAAAGAAATTTAGAGAGTAGACAGCTTTAGAAGGAAATAACATTTAAGACGTCCCCAACCATCTACTGAAAATAAAATGGCTTCAGGTGACAGCTTGGCAAGCTGCATAGTCAGGAAACTAGGTCAACTGTGGGAAGAAGTTCAACACAGTGACATAAATATCGTTCTTGGTGACGTCATTTTTAACTGCCACAGATTTCATTTGAGCGCATGCTCAGAGTTTTTCAGAGTTCTTTTAAAAACACAAACAGGGAAATCTTCAAATGACGTAATAACGGTTAATATAAAAGGAATATCCCTGGAGACTTTACAAATTATTTTATCTTCTGTATACAAAGGGGAGCTCACTGTGAACTCTGAGAATATGTTAGATCTATGGCACGCCTATCATCATTTACAAATTGACTTTTTGGTTAATAAACTGGAATATTTTATCTCAAGGAATATCACAGATTTGAACTTTTTTGATGTTTATAAATTGGCTTTAGAACTGGACAATAATAGGATAAAAAAATCAGTACAAAGTTTTATGGCTAAAAATTTTGAAAAGCTCAGCAAAACTGATGTATTCTTAAATCTGACTTTTGATCGCTTTCTAGCAGTATTGGAACATGATGACCTGGATCTGAAATCATGTGATGAGTTGGTCATGTATGTTCTTAAATGGGTTGACTATCAACCAAAGTCTATGGATGTTACTACCAGAGCACAGGAAGGTAAGGATAAAGAGCTGAAAGAAAAGAAATTAAAAGATGAACAACAGACTCAATATGCTAACAGTGCAAAAGAAACTACCATAGCTGTTATTTTTAAATCACGTGATGATGTAATATACAAAGTTGAAAGTTCAAGTCAAAGAAAAGACAACCTCGGTGAACTCATGAAAATAATCAACCTGAATGACGTCAGTCAAGATTGTCTTCTGGCCTTACTAAACAATGATGACGTCATGGAATGCAGAGAGGCCAGGACACGTGTGAGACAAGCATTCGCTGACTGTAAAGACAAGAAAAATGTAGTTAGAAAATTCAAAAGTTCCAAAATTAGTTCCGCCATATTGATGGATCGCTCACCAGAAGACCATACGATAGAAGCAGTTGAGGACACTGTTCCTGTTATCGTGTATCTACAAAAAAACTTTAATGCAATTCTGATTCACATGCTAGACACAAAAAAGACGTACTCCCTTTCACGTAATGGCCTGCCTGAAAAAGGATCAATGAAAATTATTTATGCATATAAGAATCAACTCTATCTCCTGATGGGGCAGTCCATTGATGGGAAAGAAGTTTGTAGTTTCTATAAGTTACATCAGACGGGTCAGTGGAAGTATCTTGTTGATGTACCAGACGGAGGTCATTCCTTCGTGTTTCATGACAACTACATCTACTGTATTGTGCAGCTGAACCTCTGTAGATTAAATATGGAAGTAGTCGATAGCTTGTTGTGGGTTTGTGTTTACTACATACCAATCAATGCCAAAGATTTCTTCATGTCCACGAACAAGCTCCTGCATCTCGACACAAAACTAACTCCTGCCAGAAGCCATTATGTTTGTTACATTGATGTTAATTCATTTGAGTCGGGTGACGTTGCTGAGTGGTCATCTGTTAATGATGTCAGTCTCATTCACGTGAAGCAGTTTGATGGAGGCGAAATGCCCCTGCCACCTTCTGGTCAGTTCAAAGACGATACATACGTCCTGACACAACAGGGTCTGCTGCTTCATGTGACTCACCCCAGCGACACGTCGGTGAAAGTTATACAAGAAGAAAATGTTTTAAACCCTGGCCGATTCCTACAACCACTCGTTGGAGCTGTTTGTCACGAGAAGAGCTTGTATTTGTTCGTTGATCAAGGTTCGGCTGTCTGCGAGCCCACGCCTCTGAAACTGAACTCGTTCAGTGAGATAAGAGTTGTACGTTTATTAAATCCAGGCTCTAACTGTCTGCCCATCATGGCACCCAAACAATGGCTGAGTCGTAAAATATAATTTTATTATTCCTTTTTAAAAAAATAAATGCAAAGTTTCCAAAAATTTTTAATTTAAATATGTCACGTCAATAAAAAAAAATAGTGGGAGATATAAACACGTTAAAAATATTGAAGCATAAATGTCATGAGTAAACTGTTTATATGTCTCTAAGATGCATATTCAAATAATAGTTTGATTAAAAAAAACAGCTACTATGCGTCCTTGGACTGATCCCCAAAAAAATTAATCAACACCTTAAATATATCTTAACCATATGAAACGTACCAAAGACAGACATACGCGATAAGAATAGATATATGCTATTTTGTCTTCAATGTTTTCTTCTATGAATAAATGGAATGTTTTAAAATATATTGCAGATACAAATCTGCGTATTTATCGGATGACATGCCGATGATGAAATCCACAGAACACGTTGAAGGTCGGGTTATTCCGAAGCGACCGTTTCGTATCCCTCACTTTACCAGCACCGCTATTGAGCGTGCCGGTTTACACCTAGGTAGGTCATTGATGATCGTCCGCTATGCGGCAGTCCAACCTATGGAGACTCGTGTGCTCTGCCGGGTTGGTCCCGAAGTCCTAGCGAATCTAAGTAGGGAAAATTCCACCCGTCCTTGAGAGTTCATTTTTAGTGGGAGGAATATTTGACCTTGTGTCCTGGCAGCTCAGATAGCCGCTACATAAGCAACGGCTCCGGAAGTGGGGAAGGTCTCAGCTGTTACGTCCCTTTGGGGGAGGGGACCAGATTGCTGAGAAGGTCTTCCAGGAAGACCAGTGAAGAGTGCAAGACTCCGGGCTGCTGTTTTTGTTCCACATGTAAAATTTTGGGAACGACATGATCTTATGATTAACATAAAAATGTTAAGTGTCAAGTGTGCGGAAAGATTCCTCCAGACCCAAATGACTTAAACCTAATGAAGACCAAATTATTAGTTCAAGTTTATTTAACTTCATTCTCGTTTCTTCTCTTATCGGTTTGTCCTAGTAAGATTGAATTGTCACCTATTTTCCATTGTTTAAAGGGCTATAGCTTGTGCACTCATCTATGAATGCTAGTAATAAACATTTTAATTAATAATTTATTAAAATATAATAACATTTTAAAAAAAACGCAAGTTTGATTTATTTATTTTTTAATTTACGATGGAAGATAACTTCTTTTATTTTAAAGTATTTAATCATTAAAATAATAATAATAAATACTTAAATCTAAACCTTAGCTGAACTATCAAACTTTCCTCGCGTTAACCATACAATATTTAAGCTTCAGCTCAACTACGTGTAGTGTAATGTACCTGTTTATGCCATGACAGTTTTAGCTAGCTTATAATTATACTGTTGCAGTGTCTATAAAAAATGAAGTGGCCATTGGTCAGATGAAAAAAATTCGTTTGCTTATAATCTGAAGTTATTCGGGTTAATGCCAAGCAAGAAACATAATTTATGTATTAAAATACAGAGTGGAACCTCTTACATTAATAACTAACATAATTCGTTACTGGGGCTTACTTTTTAAGCGAAACACTCGTTACACAAAATACATATTTTAATGTGTTAATATTATTTATTCAAATAATTTTAATAATGTATTTTTAAGGAGTGTATCAGCTTGGAATACTATTTAGATTTGAACTAAAAACATTTAAAAAAAATATGAATTTATTATAAATAATTATATTTATGGTAAACAGTGATTTCATTGCCAGTGATATTTGAATCTATACTAATAAAAGGGAAAGCCCTGACTGACTGACTGACTGACTGACTGATTCATCACTAATTCTCCAACTTCCCGTGTAGGTAGAATCATGAAACTTTGGGAAGTTGTTGGGTACCCTCTGACTACGAAAATTGGCGAAAAAGAATTTTGAAAATCTCGCTCATGTGGGGCCGGGGGCCCAAAAACTTTTTTTGCCTACATCACTAATTCTCCAAATTCCCGTGTAGGTAGTATCATTAAACTTTAAGAAGTTGTTGGAGACTCTCTTACGACAAAAAATAGCGAAAAAGAAATTTGAAATTCACACTCATGGGGGCCGGGGCCCCAAAACTGTTTTTCTCCTTATAAGCTCTATGCTAATTGAAAATCAATAATTCATTTCCCGTGTAGGTAGAAGCATTAAACTTAAGAAATGTTTTGAGTAAATGCTTCTAACGATAATTGGCAAAAGGATATTAAATTTCCAATTCGTGGGGGCTGGGGCCCCAAAAACGATTTTTTCATTAAATGAGCTATATAAACATTGAAAAGCACCAATTATCCTATTTTCCGAGTAGGTAGACTCATCAAATGTTGGGGAGTTTATAAATACACTTTCACGATGCTAGCAGGTGAAAAATGTCTCTAACAGGGGGGCTAGGGGCCCAAATTTAAAAACTAAAAATCACTATTTCTTCCATTCACCATGTAGTTGGAGAGCATGAAACTTTAGGAAGTTGTTGAGTTTAATCTCCCGATGATAATTGGCGAAAGAGAACGTTAAATGCCCACTCAGAGGTACGGGAGCCCAAAAAAATGGGGCCCCATAAAAAATGTGTCCCCTTATATGAGCTATTTACAAATTGCAAATCAATAATTCTCCTATTTCCCGTATAGTTTGAAGCATGAAACTTTGTAAATTTTTTGAGTACATGCTTCCGATGAT
>MUZC01003152.1:356211-370510 GCA_002072015.1 Radix auricularia
TTTTTTTTCTAATATGAAATATAAAAATTGAAAATCTATTATTCTTTTATTTCCCGTGTAGGTAGACAAGGAAAAATAATTATATAAATTTTAAAAATTTCCACTCATGGGCTGCCGGGGGCCCAAAACCTACCCCCTAAAATGGGTGATATGAAACTGAATCAACGCTAATTCTCCAAGTTTCCGTGTAGGTAGAAGCTTGAAACTTTGGGAAGTTGTTGAGTATCCCCACCCCCCGTTCTTTCCCGTGATGGTAAGATTGAATCACCTATCACTAGGGTGGCGATTGTCGAAATATCGGTTTTTTCCCAATATGAGGTTTATAAAGAAAGACACATCTTTAAATCTCCAAGTTCTTGTGTACGTAGGAGCCTGAATGGCTCAAGTTAATATATTTAGTATATCCACCTTCATTCAGATTAAACTCAAATGGTGTTTTTATTTGGTCTTACGCGGGTTCACAACGCTAGCTAAAACCCTAATTTCCACAGCAAAGCGCGGGTAAATTGCTAGTCATTTTATACAAAGTCAACTATGCTGATTTAAAATACGTAAGTGCTTTTGCTAGATTGGCTCTGTTTTACGAGATAATGAAAATTGTTCAAATTTCAAAGAAATGTGTTCGAAAATATGTGTAATACTGTTAATTATAATTAATTGATTAATATGTTAATTGTCTATTTTAATGCATTAACAAATCGCTGTTTGCTCGACTTCCTTTTGTGTGTGTCGTTGGGGCAATTGCGATTAAGGCTCCAACGGTAGTCAGCCATCATATGTTTGTACCATCTTCCTTGATATCTTTCCTCCATCACACTCATATCCTGATAGAACCTCTCGCCTTGTTCCTCACTAAAGTCTCCAAGGTTAGCTGGAAATTTGTCTAAATGATTTTGCAAGTAATGTACCTTGATGCTCATATTTGCTCCAATGTTTCTGAAGTTAGCGAGCATATCTTGCACAAGTTCTTCGTAATTATCTGCTTTGTTATTACCTATGAAAATCCTGACAACTGAAACAAAACTGTTCCATGAAGATGCTTCAAGGTGATCCATGAAATTAGTAAAATTTTGATCGTTAATGAGTTTTCGAATCTGAGGACCGTAAAAAATCCCAGCTTTCAGCGTCTCCATGCTCAATCCGGGGAATGATCTGCAAATATACATGAAACAATTGCCAGATTTGTCCAAAACCTTAACACATTGCTTCATTAAACCTAATTTGATATGAAGCGGTGGGAGAATGATTTTATTTTTGTCAACCAGAGGCTGTTGATGATATTTTCTTTACCTACAGTCATGGTTTCCCTTGCAGACCATGTCACCCTTGTCCAATGATCTTGCCTTGCACTGCTATCCCAAAGGCACATGAAGCATGGGTATTTTGTGTATCCTGACTGCTGCCCAAGCAAGAAGTTTACCATTTTTATATAAACACAAATTGACCACTGATGCTCATAATAACGGACTTTCTGCAATACTATTTTGATATTCTCATACTCTTCTAAAAATGTTGTTGAGTGAGCAATGGGAAGAGATGCATAACGGTTACCATTGTGTAACAGAACACATTTCAAGCTTCTGATGGAACTGTCTATAAAAAGATGCCAGTCTTCGGAATGGTAGTCTTGTAGTCCCATTTGTAGCAGAAGTCCAAGGATGTCATTACAGTAAACAAGATCTTCCTCTTGGCTGAAATGTAGAGGAAGAAACTCTTCTCTTTTCCGATAAGATGTTATTTTAACTTCTGGTTTGAGAAAATTTCTTTCATTGAGCCTGGACGCTAAAAGCTCAGATGCTTGCTTGGACAGATTTAGATCTTGTATCAGGTCATTGAGTTCTTCTTGGCTGAATGGTTGAGGTATTGAAGAGCTTACTTCATAATCGCTTCTAATGTTTTCATCTGCCAAAAACTCCAGATCATGCCCCTCGTCGGAGTGTGATGGTGGAAGCTCTAATACTCCAGTAAACACTGGTATGGGACTTCACTGCTATGTGGAATTGGTCTCCTTGCAGATTCAAGATAAGGATAATCCCACTTAGATTTCTTGTGGCGATTGAAGCCTGTAGCATTCACAATACAAAAATAACAATCACCAAAATGGTCTTTCGGCTCTCGCCTACCATTGGTACATCGAAACTTAGACTTTTCTTTTCACCAGTTGTCCACTGCCGTAGGCTCTCCGCACAGTTTTTGCAGACCTTATGGGGAGCCTAAGACTTGTTGGGCTGTGAATTATGAACTATATTAACCAGGAAATTGTCAAAAGATATTTAATTTTGTTTTGGCCAACGCTTCAAAATTTCACGAAAATGTGTCACAACCGTTTCGTAGATATTTCTGACACTACTTTGAAGCATTCATCTCCTTAATTTTGTTCTTGAGAAGATTGCAGATCGTTGATGTTGACTGATTGTAAGTGCTTTTTATATTTGCCACGCTCACATATTGTTCTCGCTTTTCAATGATGTTACGTTTTATTCCCCCCCCCCACACACACACACTTTTTTGGTCTTTTCCGAAGCCATTTTAGCACATGTTATTACACTTTGCGAATAAAAAAATACGAATACTATCTGAAATCAAAATTTATACAAATGGACGTTGACACACAAAAACAATACGCTAACAGACCGAGTGCTAAGCACATACTCTACTTACTAATGCAACGGGGCGGAATTTCAAATGAATTGTCAGGAAAAAGGTACTTCCTCTTTCTTCGTAACTGGTATGTGAAATATTGCTGATTAAAGAACCATTTTGCCCCATTTTTTTTTTGCTTGTTAAACGATTTACTAGTTATGAGAGTTGCTGTTTATGAGAGGCTCAGCTGTAATTCTAGAGTAAGTTGATATGTTTACAAGTTTTATGTTTCTGAACATAATCACGGGTAAACCAAAACATTCATCCAGACCTAATGAACATGCACATGACAATTTCTGTAATGATCATTTTATTTAGCCGAATAGACGTCAATCAAAAAATCACAAGATGTATGAACAAAGGGACAGACAATAAATTTTCCCCAATGTTCTTCTTTGAATGACATTCAAACAGAGTTACCTTTCGTCATTCGTGATTTCTTTTAAAGTTTAACTATTGAGCTTTGCGCTTTTTTTTTTTTTTTAATCAAACCACTTTTTTTTGTTAACTTGCTTTCGTTCCTGTTTGTCTGTCCGCAAAAGTTCACATTGTATTTAGAGATGAAAATTACGAAAGTTTTTGTAAATTTAATTGATAGGCCTAGTTTAGATTTTACTTATTTAATTTTAATTTTTTGTAAATGTTTCTAGGCTATTCTATAAGGTTCAAGTTTTTAGGATTATAAAAATATTGTTAATGTATTCTTTAATATTTCTCTTTCACGTTATCTTGGAAGTCACTAAATAATATTTAAGAATCTTTTGAACATTTTATTTGTTTATTCTCTTACAAAAGTCTAAGCCAGGGGTCTCCAAACTTTTCTGCCGGAGGGCCGCATTAACTGTCAAACAGCAGTTTGGGGGCCGACTACCCACAATTGTGGTAAACTACACGTAAAAATAGTTTGTTTTTTTTTAATATTAAAAGGTCTCAAAAGACCGGATTGGAGGGTGCTCGGGCCGCATCTTGCCCGCCGACCGTAGTTTGGAGACCCCTGGTCTAAGCTATTACTGGAACATAAATGGGGTTATAGAATTAGATAATTGCTAATTAATGTGTCTCAGCCATTTCTTTTTAAACCCTTAAAACGACTTTGAAAAGGATCTACTGTGAAAAGGAGATGGAAACCAAAACATTACTCTCCGCTGAACAAGCCCTCACTTGGAATGGAAAACAAATTTAAATACGAAACAAGGATTGATAACCCAGCAGGGAATGAGATTTCCTTAGTAAAATTCGTCATATCGGGTAACAGGGTTCTACCAAGAACGGAATGGTGATGGCATCAGGGTAAGGAATCTTATAGGAGTATGGGATAGTGTTTATGCAACTTATCTATTTGGTGATACAAATTAATTTAATGACTTTTTGTTGTAATTTCTTGTTAAACTTTGTGTCGTGAATATTGAATGTAGATCTACCTTTTTGCGTATTATTCATTTAATTTTTATTTAAATGTTAGCTTGCGTATAGGTATATAGCATATTTTAAACAGAATTATTTCCATATTGGCTTTCATATCGTCCATGTAATATCAAGCTTATTAAGCTTATCAAGCTTACCACTTCTTTGTCCAACTTATTTAGTTAAAAGATTTAACTCAAGTTTAGGTAAGCACTTTGTCAATTAAAATCTCAAATAAAATAATCACACCCCATTAAAGCATTAAATAAATCTTTACTTCATGTCTATAATTAATTTTTTCTACCTAAACTTGAACATATTTAATTATCGTTGCGAATTGAAAATTTAGCCTATAATACCTTTTTTTTTTCAACAAGCAACTTCATCGATCTAGTATGGATAAGAAGTAGGTAAATCCAGCAATTATTGTCAAACCAGCAGTCTCAGTATTGTAGAGTTATTTATGTTTTTAAACTTCATTTCAAAAGAAATAAACTACTAACTCACCATTTCTGATTTGACTTTTTCTTAAAATATGTTGTGTAATATTAATACCAATCATATATATATATATATATANGGCGTCTATATATTAGGGTTGCGGAAATTAATCGATTAATCGGTAAAAAAAACTTTATCGATTAAAATTATTTTAATCGATAAAATAGCGATTAAATTGAAGAGGTTGTTTTAAATAATTTTTCCGATTTATCAATAAAAGATTTTTTTATTAATAAAATTTTGCTTTTTTACGTACAAACCTCTCCATTTAAAAATAATATTTTCAAAGTGTAAACTTTCAAATAGGCTCTTATATTTAAATTGAAAAATGTTAATTGCCTGTTTTTGTTACTTCCCTTGAAATTTTCGGTTTATTGACGTCATACATCTTAATTTTAGCTTATCAAAATTATCGATTAATTATTCGGTAATTTTTCACAAGTTAACGATTAAATTTAAATTAATCGATAACAGCCCTAATATATAGATATACTGTAAAGTACTGTATGTAGTGTGCTAGAGATGTAACGTGTAATGACCTTAAAAAGTAATTTAAACGGAAAAAATCTATTCCTTAACACATGGAAAAAAAATGTTTTTATTTTTAAAGAGAGACTGTATAAAGTTTAAGCAACCAAAATGGCGTTTGTATTGAGACTGAACGTCTTCCTCGCTATACAACCACAAGAAAGTCTATTCTTTTGCGGCGTGTCTAAAACATTCAAACAAAATTAACGCTGAATGACATGATTAAAGAAAGTTAGAAAAGGATATAAATATACGTTTTCTCATGGAACTTTTTTTTTCTAGAAAACGATTTTTAAAAGATGGAATGATGAGAAATATTATTACTATTACTTGACGGGGGGGGGGGGGGTCGCAACTGACGTCACGTGCTAAAGTGTCACTCCTTCACGACTTGACACATAGAAATCCTCAGTCTGCAGTCCGTCTGCTATGTGAGATATTAAGGCAACATCGTCTGCAAATAAGAGCTCGCGCAGCATAATCTTCCTTATTTTGGTGTTGGCTCTAAGCCGAGCAATATTGAATAATCTCCCGTCAGCTCTGGCGTGTATGTATATATCCCTTCATTATTGTTCTTGAAGGCACGCTGAAGTAAGATAGAAAAGAATATTGCAAACAGGGTAGGTGCCAGCACGCTGCCTTGATTTACTCCACTACTTACTTGGAAAGCCTCTGAGGTGGCACCGTTATAACAAACTGTGCCCTGCATGTTTTCGTGGAATTGCTTGATAATAATGAGCAGATGTGTAGGGCAGCCTATTTTACTAAGATCTGAAAAAGTCCACTTCTGCTGATATGATCAAAAGCTTTAATTAAGTCTACGAACGCGATGTATGGAGGCATATGTGGCTCCCTGCATTTTTCCTGCAGTTGGCGCAGAGAGAAGATCATGTCTATAGTTGATCTTCCGGCTCGAAAGCCGCATTGCGATTCTGGGAGTACACGCAATGCTAGGGTCAGCAGGCGTTTGAATGCAACTCGGGCGAAGGCCTTTCCAACTATCCCGAGGAGAGAGAGTCCAAGATATTTTCAAAATAATCTGCCTAAATAGCAATGGTGGATCCAAGGGAATGACTACTGTCGATACGGCTTAGCACCATTTACGTCGCAGGAGATGCCGGAAAGCTCCTGCTAGTTACATCAACAATGTTAACATCTTGATAATACGTCTTTGTTACACAGCAGATCGCAAGTAACATCAACAGTATATTTAATTCTGGTCAAACAAAAGAGAGTATCAACCAAACGGTGTGGGGTTCATGACCTCGGTTATTTAACAAAATACTCATATTATAAAACAAAGAATGTCCCCTTGATATATGCCACTTAGCATTTTTGTCAACGTTTTTTAAATCTATCAATATTTTAATTCCTTACTTACGGTGAACGTTTATTATATCGATCTTAAAGTTCCTTAACATTCTCACAAACACATACATAAATTAAGTGTTATACTGCATTTCGTAAAGAAAAACGTTAACCAACAGTTCTCATCAAAAGGATTACATTGAATTTTAATTTAGAGTAAAGTAGTAAATTATATTACAGACAATTGTTGGCCTATGAGCCACGTGAATAGTTTCAAGAGTTTATATCGTCACGGTATAGAAGGATTGTGTGGATATCACAGTGTCCTAGTTCACCACAGAGCATTAGACTTATTTAAATAGTACCTCACATAGAAACGAGCTCCAATACTTTTAATGTTCATGAGCCAAATAATAAATGACTCAATCAATGTTTTAATACTGGTGCGTGGTCGCATCCACACAAATTAAGCACTAGAGTCAAGGTCTCCTTGGCATTGGTCGTTTTAGTGACCACTTGATGACCTTTGGACACATCTGATACACAGATTATTGCACGACGCTGGTCGGGCGTCTCACATTACGTCTGTTCTGACAAATAACCTAATGGTTCTAAAACTAATACGATTCTAAAGCTAACACTTATAGGGACTCAACATCCACTCAACATTGATTAACATGCATTGCTAATCTAATTATTTTACTCTTTTAATTATATATTTTTTAAAAAGAACCCACGTTCTGACTGTAATACAAAACATGAGTGTGCGGCCAGTGTGCAACCTAAAGCTGGTTATATTTTCTGTAATCTGGTCCTCCTTGGAAAAAGTTTGGTGACCTCTGCTCTAAAGAATACACAATGTTTTAGGCAGATAAAAGTGTGTCAAACTTCGTGTCATATCCACATTACATTGATGACCTGTGCTGATAAGTGATACACATGTGGCGATAACGTCCTTCTAGCCGTATTGTTATTATTTGATAGGATTTGTTTTGCTCTGATTTTCCCACCAAGTAAATCTGTGCGTGTAAGCGTTATCGAGAAAAGACTCATCCAAACAAAAAATAGGCATCAATAAGGAATCGAACCCCGGACCGACGATGTAGCGTACTATCTTACTATCAATACGACCACACAGACACTGTGTTTACCCACCATAAAACTAAACAAATGTAAGTCAATTAATAAGTTTATTATGTGAACGTCATTCTTAGTTACACAAGCTTTGCTTTGATTACAACTATTATTTTGTTTAGCCAACAATAAGAATATTTATCATTAATTCAAGTCTAATAACACACCAAAAAAAAAAACGTTAACTGTTATTTTACTAAATACGTTGTCTAAATTTCCGGGTAATCTAAACAGCAGGGCGATCAAGCATATTAAAAAACATGGATGAGTATTTTGTATCGTGGACATGGCAGCACAAAGACTATCGTAGATTTCCGAAGTGTGTTGGTATAATTTTACCTGATACCACTTCAGGCATTTTTAAGAGCAAAAATTAATACATCAATTTTACAGTTTTAAAATACTTGATTACTTGATAGTTCTCTCTAAAAACATCTATTATGACTATAAGTCAGTGCCAGAAGACTGCGGCAGTGATGTAGATTTTTTGGATGAATAAAGCCTAGTTAAATGTATAAAACATAATTCTTTTTAATGTATGTAATTGTGATTATGGGTGAAATCACTTTAAAAATATAAATGTATGTAATTGTGATTATGGGTGAAATCACTTTAAAAATAGCTTTTGAAACAGAAAATGTTCATGCTAAAATAACTAAATAAATAAAACGTTCCATTTCTAAATTCTTTATATTAACTTCACCGCCGGCGCTCTCTCTCTCTCTCTCTCTCTCTCTCTCTCTCTCTCTCTCTCTTTCACTCTCACTCTTACTCTCTCTCTCTCTGTCTTGGCCCGTCCATCGGGCGGAAAAACAAAAGTCTAAAATGATCAACTTCCCGTGATGCTATCGAGCTGAATTTTGACACATAGACTCTTGTTACCTAACAATGCATTGTATCAAACTTTCAGGTCGATCTTTTATGCTGTGTCATTGTTTGTTTTTGTTTTTCATTTCTTTTTATCTGTAAGTATAGCTATTTTCTTGATATAGTATGTAATAATAATTTCAATATAGCTTTTATACTTATGTCAGTAATGTATGTTAATGTCTGCCCCAGGCAAATCCTATACTGATCCTAATATAATCATCAACGGCAACAAAATCAACTCATTGAGCCGCTTTACTTACCTCGGCAGCACAATGTCTCAGAAGGCCAATATTGATGACAAGGTGAACGTGATCATCTCCAAGGCCAGCGCAGCATTTGGCAGATTGCATGACAGTGTTAGGAACGGAAAAGTAATAAGCAGCCATACAAAAATAAAAGTATACAGAGCTGTAGTGCTCCCCACTTTGCTATATGCATGTGAATCTTGGACCCTTAACAACGCCATGGGAGGTTTCTGAACCACTTCTACACCAAAAAGCCCTAGAAAAATTCTTATTATAAAATGGCAGGAAAAGATTCCAGACAACGAAATATTAACCAGGTCAGGACTACCCAGCTTCCACACTAGGCTTATGTAGTGCCTCATATGCTGGGCTGGAGCATGTAGTGCGCATGCCCTCCTTCCATCCCCGCCCCAAGAGGCACTTCTGTGGTGAGTATACTGAAGAGCACAGAGCACGCGGATGTCCAAGGATACACTTAAAACTGCTCTAAAGGCCTTTGATATTAGACTTGACTCCTGGGAGGCAGCAGACAATAACCGAACCCATTTGCTCTCTGTAATACGGAATGGCGCAGCTGTCTGTGCGGCTAATAAACAACAGGCTGCAAGGACCAAACGTCAAGCCAGGAAGGATCGTATCCAAAAACATCCTGAAGAAATCCCATTCATTTCTTCTCCGACGCGCAGACTCAAATTTCTTGCAAGAATAGGGCTAATAAGTTAACAAGCCACCAGAGGACAATAGTGGCGGCCTGACGCAAGTCTTTAACAAATGTAATGAGAGTGGTCATCGTTGACTTCCACAGAAGAACAACATTTTAATTTTACTGATAAAGACATTAGCTAAAATTGTTTACTGCTGTATAAGTTAAATAATACATTTTAAATATTATTCTGATAACACAATTTGTATGTGTATTTTGTAGGACTGTTATCGATTAATTTAAATTTAATCGTTAACTTTTGAAAAATTACCTAATAATTAATCGATAATTTTGATTAAGTACAAAATAAGATGTATGACATCATTAAACTGAAAATTTCAAGGGAAGTAACAAAAACAGGCAATAAACATTTTTTTAAAATTTGAATATAAGAGCTTATTTTAAACTTTACACTTATAAAATCTTTTTTCTTAAATTGAGAAGTTTGTACGTTAAAAAAGCAAACTAATACTAATTATTAATAATTAATTAATAAATCGGGAAAAATATTTTAAACAACCTCTTCAATTTAATCACTATTTTATCGATTAAAATAATTTTAATCGATTAAAATTTTTGCCGATTAATCGATAAATTAATCGTTAATTTCCGCAGCCCTAGTATTTTGTATTTTATTTAAACGCTTTAACGCAGTCCTTTTCTATAAGATAATTTCCTAAAATTTATTTTTATCACTTGCAGCTGTCTACCTGACGCATTCCAAGCCTGTAAATCTTCATTCTTTCAAAGACCTTGCAAAAAACATTGGATTAAAAATGTCTGCCAACGATAAACTGGCCAGTTGTATCGTCAATAAAATGGGAAAATTGTGGGAAGACAATATACTTAGTGACCTTAGAATCATCATTGATGACGTCAAATTTAACTGCCACAGATTTCATTTAAGCGCCTGTTCTGAAGTTTTTAGAGTTATGTTTCAATCTGATGCAATCGGTTTCTTTAATGACGTCACCACTGTCACCATACAGGGAATAGCTTCAGAAACGTTACGCCTCCTTTTGGCTTCTGTTTATAAAGGGGAGCTTACTGTGAACTCTGAGAATATGTTGGACCTCTGGCACGCCTCACATCATTTACAAATTGACTTTTTGGTTAACGAACTGGAGTATTTTATCTCAAGGAATATCAGTGATGATAACTTTCTTACTATTTATACATTGGCAGTTGAGCTAAACTCTGTTAGAATCATGCAGTTAGTTCACAGTTTTGTTGCTAAAAACTTTGACAATATCAGCAGAACTGACGATTTCTTACATCTGTCTTTTAATTGTCTCCAGGAAGTTTTGGGACACGATGACCTAGATATGAAATCACGTGACGACTTGGTCTCGTCTGTTCTTAAATGGGTTGATTTTAACCCAGGTTCTATTAATAGAACTGGGAAAGTTCTGAAAGGTAGTGACGTACGACTTAAAGAAGAAAATAGTCAGGGCAAACAGCAGTTTCCACATAAAACCCAAGGGAAAAAAACAACAAATACAACTGATGTTGTTTTTAAATCGCGTGGCGATATAACAAACCAAATTGAAAGTTCAAGTGAAAGAAAGGAGAACCTCGGTGAACTCATGAAGATAATCAACCTGGATGACGTCAGTCAAGACTGTCTCCTGGCCTTACTTAACAACGATGACGTCATGGAATGTAGAGAAGCCAGGACACTTGTCAGACAAGCTTTCACTAACAGTAAAGTTAACAAACCTGTGGTCAAAGAGAACTCCACTCAGGAAAATTTTAACAGTTCAGATATGTTGAACACACATGAAGAGTTTCATTTTGATATGCCTGATGTTTTTGAGGACAAAACTCCTGTTATCGTGTATTTTCAAATAGAATTTGGCGCCATCCTCGCCTACAATTTAGACACAAGTAAAACGTGTTCTATTCCTCGAAATGGTTTGCCTATGGATTGGTTCATCGAAAGTATGTATTCTCACACGAATCATCTTTACCTTGTGCTGGTTGATTCAAGAGATCAAAGACTTAACCGAAGAATATATAAATTACAAGAAAATGACCAGTGGCTATATCTCATAGAAGCACCTAAAGGAAGCAGTCACTTCATGTTCAATGACAAATACATTTATTGTATTGTGGAAGGTGGCGGTCAGCTTTGTAGATTAAATATGGAATGTACCCATAATTTAGTGTGGGTTCATGTGTTCAATTTCTTCTCAATGAATTTTGTCGTGTCAGGGAACAAGTTGTTATATCAAACTAAAAAAACATTCCCTATTGACAGGCATCCTAACTACAACGTGATCATTACGAAATATACTAAACGGAGAGTTGCCTCTCAATGTGAATTGACCACAGTTTCTTACATTGATTTAAAATCGTTGGCGTCGGGTGATTGCGATGATTGGTTAATGGACAGTTCTGAAAATCTGAGTCAAGTGGAATCATTCGATGGAGATGAATTGTTTACGTCGCCTTCAGGTGCAGTCATGAAACATTCACACCTGTTGACAGAGAAAGGTCGGCTGCTACACGTGACACATCCCAGTGACACGACACTGAATGTCACACCAGAGGAGATCCTATTCGCAAATGAAAAACCAGTCCTTAGAGCTGTTAAATATAAAAATATTCTGTATTTTTTCCAGCGCCATGCTGCAGAAGTCTGTGAGCCAACCAATGAAAAACTGACCTCATTCAGTGAGATTAGAGTTATCCCACTATCATATCCAAGTACCACCTGTGTGCCCCTAATGGCGCCTAAACGTTGGCTGAATTGGGAGATATAAATGGTAACACTTTTGTTATCTTATTTGTTTTCCTTATAAAAATGAACCCATCTAAATGTCTCTGAATAGGTTAAATTGTATCAATCTCGACTCATTTTTAAAACTCACTTTCTATTAGTAATGAGATATTTTCGAAATAAAACAAGAAAATATTCATGTCTTTTTAAACTAAGTATACATGTGTCTTTTTAAACTAAGTATACATGTGTCTTTTTAAACTAAGTATACATGTGTCATTTTGAACTAAGTATACATGTGTCTTTCTGAACTAAGTATACATGTGTCTTTTTGAACTAAGTATACATGTGTCTTTTTAAACTAAGTATACATGTGTCTTTTTGAACTAAGTATACATGTGTCTTTTTGAACTAAGTATACATGAGTCTTTTTAAATTAAGTATAAATGTCTTTTTAAACTAAGTATACATGTGTCTTTTAAATAAAGTATACATTATACATGTGTCTTTTTAAATTAAGTATACATGTGTCTTTTTAAATAAAGTATACATGTGTCTTTTTGAACTAAGTATAAATGTGTCTTTTTGAATTAAGCATACATGTGTCTTTTTAAATAAAGTATACATGTGTCTTTTTGAACTAAGTATAAATGTGTCTTTTTGAATTAAGTATACATGTGTCTTTTCAAATTAAGTATACATGTCTTTTTAAACAAATTATACATGTGTATTTTTAAACTAAGTATACATGTGTCTTTTAAACAAATTATAAATTATACATGTGTCTTTTTAAACAAAGTATACATGTGTCTTTTTAAATAAAGTATACATGTGTCTTTTTGAACTAAGTATACATGTGGCTTTTTGAATTAAGTATACATGTGTCTTTTTGAACTAAGTATACATGTGTCTTTTTAAATTAAGATTACATGTCTTTTTAAACTAAGTATACATGTGTCTTTTAAACAAAGTATACATTATACATGTGTCTTTTTAAACAAAGTATACATGTGTCTTTTTAAACTAAGTATACATGTGTCTTTTTGAACTAAGTATACATGTGTCTTTTTAAATGAAGTATACATGTCTTTTTAAACTAAGTATACATGTGTCTTTTTAGCGCATTTTCGAGAAGTCGAAATGTGCTATTGTATCCGTTTTGTCCGTCTGTCCGTCCGTCCGTCTGTCATCACCCTAGATCTCAGCATCCATAAGTCCTAGACCCATGATGTATATATGTTTTTTGTATGTCCTGACCTGCCATTTGTGCATCAACACTCAGTTACTCGATCCGACCTCTTGTAGTGGCAGTAGAGCTCCTGGAAGTATGAAAGTCCTAGACCCATGATGTATATCACAAGAGTTCCTACCACCTCCAACACACAAGAATTCCTACCACCACCAACACACAAGAGTTCCTAAAATTTCATAAAAATATGTCTAAAATCTAAACACAATTACTGATAACTACATAATGCTGATATCTAACATAAGTACTGATACATAATACGAAAATGCGCTAACACGTCCTGAGTCCAAAAAATGACCAGGCTTAACATGATTTTTAAACTAAGTATACTTGTGTCTTTTTAAAATAAGTATTCATGTGTCTTTTTAAACTAAGTATACATATGTCTTTTTAAACTAATTATAAATGTGTCTTTTTAAACTAATTATACATGTGCCTTTTTGAACAAAGTATTCATGTGTCTCTTTAAACTAAGTATACATATGTCTTTTTAAACTAATTATAAATGTGTCTTTTTAAACTAATTATACATGTGCCTTTTTGAACAAAGTATACATGAGTCTTTTTAAATTAAGTATACATGTCTTTGGAAACAAATTATACATGTATATTTTTTAAACAAAGTATACATGTGTCTTTTTCATTTAAGTATACATGTCTTTTTAAACAAATTATACATGTGTATTTTTAAACTAAGTATACATGTGTCTTTTTAAACAGAGTATACATGTGTCTTTTTAAACAGAGTATACATGTGTCTTTTTAAACAAAGTATACATGTGTCTTTTTAAACAGAGTATACATGTGTCTTTTTAAACAGAGTATACATGTGTCTTTTTCATTTAAGTATACATGTCTTTTTAAACAAATTATACATGTGTATTTTTAAAATAAGTATTCATGTGTCTTTTTAAACTAAGTATACATGTGTCTTTTTAAACAGAGTATACATGTGTCTTTTTAAACAGAGTATACATGTGTCTTTTTAAACA
>MUZC01003152.1:370577-392456 GCA_002072015.1 Radix auricularia
CCCCCCCCCCCCCCAAACAAAACAAACAACAAAAAAAGTGGTTGTTTAATTTTTTTTTCTTCTTATTTTTACTCAATTTGATCAAGTTGAATTTGCAGATCAGAACGCACCGAGTGTCTGAAATGTTATAAACACCCCAGACAACCTCTTAAGTTCAGGCAATCTCAACATAAACTGCACTTCTGGTAGATCGTTTTCATTATTTGCTTAGATGAACGTATTAAGAGTTAGGGCAATGTTAGATAATAGTCATGTTGTAATAATTACATCTACTTGAGACCTCAAGCAAAGAAAAAGATTGCAATGAAAATAAAATTGTGAAAAAAGTGTATGTTGTATTATGAAGTTGTGGTTTTAGAAAAAAAAAGATTTATGAGTTTAAAAAATTGTTAAAGAAAATAGACAATTTTTTGTCTCAAATATTGTGGGTTAATGTTGACTGATGAGTGAAAAAAAAAACTTGAACTAATATTTTATTTTTAAATATTCATTTTCTTTCTTCTAAAAACGGAATATTTCAAAATGCCATTTTTTTGTGTTTGAAAAATGTCCTCTTCTTGATTTACTATTTCTTAGGCAACGCTCATGACAGGTGATGAATTTTTCTACCTTTTAAAGGAAAAAAACTAGAAAAAAGATGAGGACATTTGAGTGTCATAGAGACGATTGGGTGAAACGGACTTAATTGGGCAATGATTTAACGACAAGATCAAATTTCTGTGCACGAAGGACATAATACAGTGGTACCTATAGATACGAAATTAATACGTTCTGGTGTGGCTTTCGTATCTTGGACTTTTTGTATCTCGAACTACGTGTTGCTTGTAACTAATGTAACATACCTAATTCGTTCCGACACACTAAAACATCACTAAAAGTTGAAAATATCATGGGAAAACTATAGACAAACAAATTAAGATTCTTCAATCCTTAGATGTACACTTAATAAATAAAAAAAATAATTATGAAACAATGAAAACAGAATGCAATTAATGAAAAATAATTTGTTTACAAATGTACCCTTCCAGTGAGGTGATGTGGCTAAGTGTCGAATAAGGAGGTAGGGGAGGAGGGCGGATCTTGTCTGATCTATAGAGTCTAGTGCTGAACCGATGCCGAGTACTACGTATATCATAATGCTCTAATAGAGAAGATGCGCACAGAATCGCATGTCTAAAACATTTCCTTTCGTATGGAGTAACAAAAGTACAGTGGGCAGAGTTTTTGTCTTTGGCAACCATTCATCCTTCAACCTAATTTTGACTATAATACTTTTTTTCAACTCATTGTTTTATTCATTAAAAAGGGCCGTGTGAAAAAGCCATGGAAATATTGGTTAGAATCAAATACGAGTCAAAGCTGGAGGTTCAAAAGGAGTTCCTAATTGTATTAATGCTTTTTTATATAGAAGAGTTCGCTTTGTCAGTCGTCATGTGAATGTAGGTCATATTCTGGAACGTGTACACACATCAACTACGTCGCAGGAATTGCCAGAGAGAAGTTGTAAGCAATGCCAGGCTGCCTTCGGGATTCCGGCTCCTGATTTGTGATCGAGGTTTTCTCCCCTAGCATTTCTCATGAGTGAGTATGGCCTCAAGGCAGCGGAGGTTTGGAGTCAGAGTTTTCCTTCTCCTAGATGAGTGGCAATCTAAAGCTGACGAGCCTCATCTGCCCGAAGCAACTGGTTTTGAGGCGCCAGTGGTCCGCCTTGCACCCCTTCTCCTGTTAGTTTGGAACAGGCTTCACCGGGCTTGCTTGGCAAGCCACACGTGAAGGCCAGAAGCTGGATTTGGCTGCCAGAGGCGATTAGAGTCGCAAACCATTGGAGCATTTCTTGGCGTGAGGGAGCTTATCCCCGATCCGGCTTTGACAGCCCTCTCTGGCAATTTCTGCGACGTAGTTGACACCAAGATGTACTGGCTCTGCCTCTCCCTTGGACCCCTCAGCTGCGTGGAGGGAGGGAGTCTGCTGCACGGGCAACAGCTGACTCTCCACACCACCTGCCCAGGCTTGAGCGACTGGAGAGGACACTCCAGCTTCGCCTCACAGCGTCGACACAACACGGGAAGTAGTAGTTATAAGCCACCCGCTCAATTTGCGTAGAGCTGGTGCCAGGGACTGCTTCTGACGGTGGGAGAGATATCTATATCTCATTGGACAGCTACCGCCCGTCTCAAGCTGGGCAGCCCCCAGTCAATAAGGTGCAGTCCCGCCACAGTCTGCCTGCCCTACCGGGTGCGTAGGGCTTATGGTGCACACGTGCCTGACAAGTAGACTGTAATCTCATGCACCAACCAATATAAATAAAAAAGCAAAAAGGAAAACGCCATTCCTCAAGCTGGGGACCTGGAATGTACGGACAATACACCCGGGATGTCAGACGACCTTAACGATATCAGCGATGCCAGGAAAACATCTGTAATAAACAACGAACTGGCAAGACTGCATGTAGACATAGCCACCTTACAAGAGACACGGCTGTCAGGTTCTTGTTCACTAAGAGAAAAGGACTACACGTTCTTCTGGCAGGGCAAAGGAGAGGAAGAAACCAGAGAGCATGGAGTTGGATTTGCTGTCCGAAACACCCTCTTGGGTATGGTAGCACCCTGCCAACAGGGAACTGAAAGGCTTCTCACACTTCGCCTGTACACCACAACAGGGCCCGCCTATCTAATTAGTGCATATGCTCCCTCGCTCAATTCAACCATGCAGACGAAAGATGAGTTCTACAACTAGTTGGACTCACTGTTAAGCTCAATATCCAAAGATGAGCACGTGATACTGCTGGGTGAATTTAACGCTAGAGTGGGTGCAGATTACACCTCATGGCCCTCTTGTCTGGGAAGATTTGGCACAGGAAAACTGAACGAAAACGGACAGAGACTCTTGGAACTATGCTCTTACCACGATCTATGCATCACTAATACTTTCTTTCAGACAAAGCCTTAACATAGAGTGTCCTGGAGATATCCCCGCTCTAAGCACTGGCACCAGCTGGACCTAATTATTACCAGGCGTTCTGCACTGAAACATGTCCTCCTCACTCGAACTTTTCACATTGCCGACTGTGACACAGATCACTCACTGTTATGTTGCTAGCTGAGATTACTGCCCAAGAAAACTCACCGATCCAGACCAGTAGGCAGACCCCGCATTGACGTGAGTAAGACTTCTCACCCAGACAGGAAAGCCGAGTTCATAGAAGCTCTCTCCAACTCACTAGGCTCTGACCTGCCAGGCAACAGCACCAAGGAAAAGTGGGAACATCTCAGACTGACCATCCACAGCACAGCCATGCAGACCTCCGGAAGAAAAAGGAAGCAAAACAATGACTGATTTAAGGCGAACTCTGCCACACTCACCCCTGCCATAGAAGAAAGACGAAGTGCCCACCAAAAATACAGGCACTCCCCAAACCCAAAGACACTGCAGGCGTACAGATCAGCCAGGAGCAATGTTCAGAGATTAGCTAGGCAATGCGCAAATGACTACTGGCTCCAACTCTGTCAGAGCATCCAGCTTGCGGCCGACACCGGTAATGTTAGGGGATGGATGACGGCATTAAAAAAGCCTTGCAGCCGGCTAAGAAAGTCATAGCCCCACTGAAGTCCTTAACTGGAGAAATAATCCGTGACAGGGTTAAACAGATGGACAGATGGGTGGAGCACTATTCAGAACTTTACTCCCAACAAAATCATATAACCCAAGATGCCATCGATGCCATCCAAAGCTTCCCCCTCATGGCAGAACTGGACGACATACCCACCCTAGCAGAACTAAAAAAAAGCTATTGAGCGATTACCAATAGCCAAGGCCCCCGGTCAGGACGGAATACCACCAGAGAGCATCAAGTGCGGCAGCAGTGTATTGCTGGAACACCTGCATGGCCTCCTCTGCCAGTGCTGGGAAGAAGGAACTGCACCAGAGGATATGAGAAATGCCAATATTATCACGCTGTATAAAAATAAAGGAGACAGAAGTGACTGTAACAACTACAGAGGCATTTCTCTCCTTAGCATCGTGGGTAAAGTCTTTGCACGCGTTGTTTTAAATAAATTGCAAAGACTTGCTGAAAGAGTATGTCCTGAATCACAGTGCGGTTTCCGGGCAGAAAGTTCAACAATCGACATGATCTTTTCTTTAAGACAACTTCAAGAAAAGTGCCGAGAGCAACACATGCCCCTTTACCTGGCCTTCATTGATTTAACAAAGGCTCTTGACCTGGTCAGCACAGATGGTCTGTTTACAGTCTTGGCAAAAGTTGGCTGCCCACCAAAACTGCTTAACATTATACAGTCATTCCACAATGGTATGAAAGGCACGGTGCAGTATGACGGTTCAACTTCCCCTCAATTTGATATCCTCAAGTGAGTCAAACAGGGCTGCGTCCCCGCCCCGACACTCTTTGGCATCTTTTTTTGCCTGCCTGTTGAAACATGCCTTTGGATTCTCAACAGAGAAACGGTCATCGGGGATATGCTTTTTGCAAACGATGCTGCCATTGCAACTCACAACGTAGCTGATTTGCAAAGCCTGATGAACCGCTTTGCCAAGGCCGCCAGGGACTTCGGATTAACCATCAGCCTCAAAAAGACCAACGTGATGGCCCAAGACGCTGACCCACCCAACATCACCATCGATGGCAGCCAACTTGAGGCCGTGGAACGCTTTACATACCTTGGATCCAACATCACCAACAACCTGTCCCTTGATTTGGGCCTAGACGTAATGATCGGCAAGGCCTCTACAACTCTCGCCAGGCTCTCAAAAAGAGTATGGAGCAACAAAAAGCTGACCATCAATACCAAAATTGCTGTTTACTGGGCATGTGTGCTAAGCACTCTCCTTTATGCCAGTGAATCCTGGACCCTATACTCCAGACAAGAAAGGAGATTGAGTGCTTTCCACATGCGCTGTCTCCGGCGCATCTTGGGAATCACCTGGCGGGACCATGTCAGCAACAACGAAGTGCTACAACGGGCGAAAATCCAAAGCATGACAACTCTTCTTCGCCAGCATCGGCTTAGGTGGTTGGGACATGTGCGCAGATTGGAGGATGGGTTGAGCATTATCTGGAATTGTATTCAACAGTTACCACAGTCTCCAGCACCGCTCTAGATGACATCCCAGATATGTCACTCATGGAAGAACTTGATGTCGTGCCCACACAGGAAGAGCTGAGCAAAGCAATTGACAGTCTAGCTTGTGGAAAAGCGCCTGGGAATGATGGAATACCACCAGAGATTCTAAAGAGTGGCAAGACAGCTTTACTCCAACCATTGCATGAGATTCTGTCCCTCTGCTGGGAACAGGGCTACATCCCCCAAGACCTAAAGGATGCAAATATAGTGACACTATATAAAAACAAAGGTGATAGGAGTGATTGCAATAATTATCGCGGCATTTCACTCCTTAGTATTGTAGGAAAGACCTTTGCCCGCGTTATACTAAAACGTTTACAAAGCCTAGCATCCCGCGTCTATCCAGAATCTCAGTGTCATTTTCGGTCCGGTCGGTCTACCACAGACATGGTGTTCTCCATACGACAGCTCCAGGAAAAATGCAGAGAGCAGCAGATGCCACTATACATTGCATTTGTGGACCTTACAAAAGCCTTCGACTTAGTCAGTCGCAACGGGCTATTCCAAATACTGGCAAAAATTGGATGTCCCCCTCACCTACTTGCCATCATCAGACAGTTCCATGAAAATATGCTTGGCACAGTACAGTTCGATGGAGCTAAGTCAGAGGCCTTCCCTGTCAGCAGCGGAGTTAAACAAGGTTGTGTACTCGCACCAACACTCTTCGCAATATTCTTCTCTGTACTTCTTCGATACGCATTCAAGGATAGCAGTGAGGGAATCTGGTTACATACCAGAGCTGATGGAGGACTTTTCAACACTGCCCGCCTCCGAGCCAAGACCAAAACGACGGATGTCCTAATTCGAGAGCTACTATTTGCGGATGATGCGGCACTAACAGCACATACAGAATCTGGTTTGCAACAACTCGTGTCAAGCTTCTCCAATGCCTGCAAAGAATTTGGTCTGCAAATCAGCTTGAAAAAGACAAACATCATGGCCCAAGACACTCGACCTCCTCCTACCATAAATATCGATAATGAAAACTTGGAGGTTGTGGACAGCTTCACCTACTTGGGATCCAAGGTCTCCAATACACTGTCCATTGAAGAAGAAATAAACAGCAGAATTGGCAAGGCAGCCGCAACAATGGCTAAACTAAATAAGCGGGTCTGGCAAAACACCAAGCTAACGGAGAAAACCAAACTGTGCGTCTATCGAGCCTGTGTCATCAGTACACTACTATATGGGAGCGAGACATGGACCACTTATACATCACAAGAGCGTAAGCTTAACAGCTTCCATTTGAGATGCTTGCGCCGCATCCTTGGTATTTAATGGTAAGAAAAAGTGCCTAATAGTGAGGTCCTAACGCGTGCCAATACCCAAAGCATGTTCTCAATTCTTAGTGAAAGACGCCTGAGGTGGCTAGGACATGTCAAAAGAATGAGCCCCGGCCGCATCCCGAAGGACCTCCTATATGGTGAACTTGCTTCAGGAAAGAGGAAAACAGGTCGCCCACGCTTGCGATTTAAAGATGTCTGTCAAAGGGACATGAAAGCAGCCAAAATACATACAAGTGACTGGGAGTGTAAGGCAGAAGACCGATCTACGTGGCGCACAGTTGTCAAAGAGGGCGTCATAGTAGCCGAGGAGCGAAGAATGGAGGAGGCTGCAGACAGAAGAGCTAGGAGAAAGGCCAAAACATTTAGAAGCACAGAACTCGTGTGTAAAAACTGTGGCAAAGACTGTCACTCAAGGATAGGACTGCACAGTCACTCGAGGAAATGCAACCCAACCCAACGGTGATGCACCATCGTCTCGCGAGACGGAAGGATGCCGGATGCCGGATGCAGATTGGAGGATGGCAGAATCCCAAAGGACATCCTCTATTCTGAGCTAGCCAAAGGAAAGAGGACCACAGGCCGGCCTCACCTCCGTCACAAAGATGTGTGCAAGAGAGACCTCAAAGCTAGTGGCATTGACATAAATAGCTGGGAGGAACTCGCTGGGGACAGTTGCAGTTGGAGACAGGCATTGAATCATGGGCTAGAAGCAGGGGAAAAATACCTGCAACATGTCGCAGGCGATATTCGCCCAAAGAGGAAAAGCAGAGCAATTCAGCCAACCACTAGCACTACCTTTCAGTGTGAGAAGTGCAGCAAAGGCTGCCATTCGCGAGTGGGCTTGTACAGCCACAGCAGAAGCTGCAAGATCATGTGCGTAAATCCCAAAGGAGCACAGAAAATTCCGTCGTCTTATAGAGACATAAGGAAGCCAAAACAAAAACAAAGTACACACATCAGAAACTTCTTTTAAAGATAAATTTTTAATGTTTATGGAAAGTTAAATGAGTTATTAATAAAGTATATTTTAAAAACAAAATAAAGAAATAACAATTCTATTCATAGCATACATCCTGAACATGAAATCATTTTTAAAACGAGAGAAAAAATGCGTGACGCTAACATTGGAATTGAGGTCACAAAAGGTAGGTTAATAGTAAGGTTGTAACGGATTAAATTTTTTGAAATCCCACAGTAGAAGGATTTTGTCGGATTTATGAAGTACAATCCGACCGGAGCCGAAGCCAGTGCACATTTTTTTTAAATGGTCGGTTTCCGTATTTGCTGGTGTGGACCTACTACATTTATAGATATTTGATCGCAAAACTGACCAGATGGATTTGGCTGGATTTATGAAGTAACATTTTGCCGGAGCCGGGGCGGGAGCCGGGTTTGTAACAATGGCCGGATTTCGGATTTGCAGACACCAGAGCCTAAATCTGGTACACATCCTAGTTAATAGCAGGTTAATACTTCTTCAAGTACTTGGTATTCTTTAAAATATGGCCGCCATTACTCGGTTCTTGGCAAAAATCATTCTTGTTACACAACTAATAGAGACGCCCCTTAAATACAGAAGATTATTGCGTCCACATGGCGGTCTGTTGGCAAGTGATACAGCGTTGACCAGCCCCAGCTACGAGGATTACACGTAATATCCATCCGCCTTTGTGTTCCCAACAAGATTTATGTACTCATTCGGAGTTGGGTGGACTCAGAGACACATTTGGCCTGGGAAAAAATTCCTGCATTCACGGAGATTCGAACCCGTGATCATTGGTACGCCAGTCGAGCATTTGCGTCATTATTTACGAAACACTTAACTTTATGAAAATGATACGTGTTACACAAACTTTGCATGAATTAATGTTAAGTAAATAGTTGCATCTAGTACAACTGTACACTAAACATACTTAACCTTACACTATAACTTTCACAATATTTTTTAAATTAAAAACTTTTTGGTTTGCGCTCTTTAATTTTCTGTTTCACTTTTCATTTCTTTAGCCTAACTTCCACCAAATTCATCTTGTCTTTTTTTTTTTTTTTAAATCTTCGCTTAGTAATCGTATCTTTTACAATAAGTCGGAAATGAGTCAGGCAAATGCACAAGAAGTGTTGGTGGTGCGTTGAATGCAGTATGCAGTCACGGGATGTCCAGTGTTGTCGGTTTTGTCGTATTTTGGTGTTTTTTTTTTTTAATTCTTTGAGTCGCCTTTCGCATCTTGGATTTTCTTTATCTTGAAGCATTCGTATCTCGAGTTACCACGGTTTATTTCGTGGAGCTTGTATATAGGTTGCGGAGACAAAAATAGAGTATTTAAATATTAACAGTTTGAACTTGTTGCTACTCCATTAAGAATACTAGAAACGCTAGCATTAATAGGTCCATTACTGTGTATAAAATTGAGTCATTACCGCATTGATTACAAGCTAGCTGTTTTGTGTCACAATTTCTTTTCTGACTCATGCCCTTCCTATCTTACTGAACTTTTGTCGGTCTACTCACCAAGTTGTCACCTACGCTCTTCTGCAGATACACGCATTCTCTGTGTTCCTAAGACAAGAACTAAAACATTTTGCGAAAGGTCATTGTCTTTTTGTGCAGCCAAACAATGGAATTCTCTTCCATTACACATCCGTAGTATTTCAACTAAGTCCTTCAAGAATGCACTTAAAACACATCTTTTCAAACTTTATTTTGAAAATTAATGAAACAACATTTCTTTTAACGATTAATGTAGCTGATGTACTACGTATTGTCATTCATGTAGTTAGTATGATATGAATGTTTATTTAATTAATATAAGTAGTGTTATCTCCATGTAAAGCACTGTGAGCCCGGTTCCTGGCAGGAATACAGCGCTATATAAATTATCATTTTATTATTATTATTATTATAGATACAAACATAATTGTGAAATTGGAACTCAGATATTGTGGACATTTTAATGAATTAATTTGAAATTAAGTAACAACTTTCTGGCCTGCAGTGATTCTGCCAAGGATAGTCGTCCATTCTGGTGTCTGATTCTGGACGTGAGATTGTTTACCAGAATTGAGAGATGCATAAAGATAATATTTTCATAAAATTAAATTTAATTTCAATTTTTTATTAATTTACGTGGGTGGGGCTGGGGGTGGTGGATGGGATCGAATTCTTAAAGGGGTCATTTGTTAATGTGGTCATTTTCCTCCTCATTCACTCATTTTACTGCGTTTAATTTTTAATTGAATTTAATTGATACGTTTTATTCAGGATTACACGGCGCTTTTAATTAGCGCTAAAATCTTTTAATCTTCCTCTTCCAACATCATCAAGTTTTGACAATAGTTTCCCATTCCAGATAGTCGAGCACTGGCTAGTGATGGGCTATTGCAAGTTAGGGCTGGGTTACCACATGACACTTAAGAGACTAGCCTAGAGAGTACTTAAATGATTGGGTTAATGTTTGGATTGCACCACTACAGGATGTGGTTAGGTTTATGCTTAGATTTAGGTCTGAGCATTGTCTTATTGTATATTGTATGGGGGCATGTATAAAGTTCGTCATTTAACGCTGACCACAACTGAAATGTGGGCGTTTGCACAGGAAGACTTTAATACTTTTTAAATCCCTTATATTAACTTCATCGTCTTGTCGTTCTCTCTCTCTCTCTTCTCTCTCTCTCTCTCTCTCGCTTTCTGTCGTGATCAGTCTCGCGGAAAAAACAAAAGTAAAAAATGACCCCCTTTCCATGATCCTTTCGAGCTAAACTTTGCACAGAAAATTGTGTTACCTAACAAATGAATTGCAACAATATTTCAGAACGATCGAGTTTACCGTAATTAAATTAGTGAATTTTTAGTTTATCTCATTATAACATGTATAGCTTTCTGCTATAGTTGAGGTCCACGGGTGACTGGATTTTCACTCCAGCCCTCGAGGTCACAGGGGTCTGCCACGGTCTAATTAATCAATACTGTTAGTTATGTCTCATATTTCTAAGGTATTTCTAGTCAAAAACTTTGTTTTTACGGGTTCTTTTTATGTTATTTAATAGTGTGAGGCGGGCCTCTTTATGGTAGACTGCTGAGCTGGATCTGAGTCTTATGGACATAAGTTATATTTAAAACTATTTGTGCGAAATTATTTAGTGAAACTCTGACAGAGTGTTGGTAACATTTAAAGGCAGATGTTCATTTTTTGAGAAGATACAACTACAATAATGCCACATGGAGACTTACAATATTTGTTAAAGATTTATTACAGCACAGATTAACCGAATGTGAAGTAACATTCGCTTGATTTCATATTAAGAGTATGCCACTCGTTTAATATTTGGTAAGTTCCTATATTCCCAGAGGACTCCCAGACCTGTTAGGTTTTGACAACAAGCAGCAGACCTGTAACACCGTGTAGTGTGCTCTATTATATCATAGGCTCAAGGTTTTCTGATACACACCGTGTAGTGTGCTCTATAATTATATCATAGGCTCAAGGTTTTCTAACACACCGCGTCGTTATCTATGATTTTTACACCAAATATAGGTAAACATAGCCACCCCCACTGGCTACACTCAGTTTAGTTCTAATGTTTCACCATTGTACTAAAATAAAGGATATAGTTGTGTCAAAGTTCTTGTTATTTATATATTTATATTATTAGGATTATTTGTGCTCAGGATCTTCTCCCATGTCTTTTGGGGTACTTTCTGATTGTATTACTTCATAGAACTTCTAAAATTTAAATTTAATTTCTAGCTCAATAGGTAAGCGTTGTTTTAAGTGCAATTCATTTTTTTATATTATTTTGGTCAATGTTTTTATTAACAAGCTATTTCATGTGTGTGTGGTCTATCGTTCAAATACGCTATTTTATCAACCCATACGGTGGACCTGTTAGCTTTCAGTGTCAAGAGAGTAACGGTTTGATAAATAAGTTTGACAAGAGAGGAGTGTTTGTCCACGATCAAACTAGGACACTAAAGTTATTGTGAAGGCTGGTGGGGACATCTTCATTGCTGAGGAATACATTGTTAAATGTGAGACGTAAGTTATTGTTTAAGATCAATGAAATATGTGATTGGCGTTTTTAGCGTCTTAATACAATCAGTTGCTGTAGGCCTGTAGGTAAGTAAAGTCCCCTTTTGAGACCATGATGGCCTATAGAGGGGCAAGTGAAGTAGCATTCACAAGTTTCATTGAGCCACGGCTTACCAGCAATGGATTGTGTGGCCACCCGCCTTTACTACCCAAACTATTAACTAGGGCGAGCTGGGTGAATCAGGCTCGAACCTTACCCCTAGATCACATCGCCTCTTAGTTACTGTAAGTACAAAGTACAAAGAAAATGATGATAAAGAACGATTAACAATGTAGTTTTTCTCCTATACTTGAAAGTGCAGTAGAACGCGAGGGAGGTTAAATGTATTCGACATAGTTATGAAACAAAAATGGTTTATTTTTTTATTTAAAAAAATATTAAGTAAAAATTGACCAAATGTTAACACTTGGAATCAACAAAGTGTTTGTTTTAAGATAGTTAAAAATACATTGTAATTAGTTTTGACTTTGTGACTGACCTCGTATTCCTTTTTATCATATGCTATTAAACAATAAAGTTTATTACAGCCAGAAACTTGAATTTCAAGCTTGAAATAGTACTGCGAAAAAAAGTTGAACCACCAATACCATTAACTTTTTTAAAAAAAAACACTTTACATTAAAATCAACAAATATTCTATTGTTTTATTTTTAAAGTAACTTTTATTATCCATATTAAAACAAATAATGTCTAAATCTCAAACGATTTTTCAGCTGCGTTTGTTACCTGAAACAATCTCAGGCTTTCTACCTGACACAATCTCAGCCTGTCTACCTGAAACAATCTCAGGCTTTCTACCTGACACAATCTCAGCCTGTCTATCGGACACAATCTCAGCCTGTCTATCGGACACAATCTCAGCCTGTCTACCTGACACAATCTCAGGCTGTCCACCAGACACAATCTCAGGCTGTCTACCTGACACAATCTCAGGCTGTCTACCAGACACAATCTCAGCCTGCCTACCTGACACAATCTCAGCCTGCCTACCTGACACAATCTCAGGCTGTCTACCTGACACAATCTCAGCCTGTCCGCCGGAAGACAAAACCTTCTTCAGCTTCATTATTTCAAAAGCGTTGCACTAAATAGGGGATTAAAAATGTCTACTGACCACAACAAAATGTCGGCCAACGATAAACTGGCCAGTTGTATCGTCAATAAAATGGGAAAGTTGTGGGAAGAAAATGTACTGAGTGACCTTAAAATCATCATCGATGACGTCAACTTTAACTGTCACAGATTTCATTTAAGCGCCTGCTCTGAAGTTTTTAGAGTTATGTTTCAATCTGATGCAATCGGTTTCTTTAATGACGTCACCAATGTCACTATACAAGGAATAGCTTCAGAAACGTTGCGCCTCATTTTGGTTTCTGTTTACAAAGGGGAGCTCAATGTGAACTCTGAGAATATGTTGGACCTCTGGCACTCCTCACATCATTTACAAATTGACTTTTTGGTTAACGAACTGGAATATTTTATCTCAAGGAATATCAGTGATGATAACGTTCTTACTATTTATACATTGGCAGTTGAGCTAAACTCTGTTAGAATCATGAAATCAGTTCACAGTTTTGTTGCTAAAAACTTTGACAATATCAGCAGAACTGACGATTTCTTACATCTGTCTTTTAATTGTCTCCTGGAAGTTTTGGGACACGATGACCTAGATCTGAAATCACGTGACGACTTGGTCTCGTCTGTTCTTAAATGGGTTGATTTTAATCCAAGATCTATTAATAGAACTGGGAAAGTGCTGAAAGGTAATGACGTAGGACTTAAAGACCAAAATCTTCAGGAAGAACAGCTGCGAGGTGCCACTCAAGAGAGAAAGACAACAAATACAATTAAGGTTGTTTTTAAATCACGTGACGTTATGACATACAAAGTTGAAAGTTCAAGTCAAAGAAAAGACAACCTCGGTGAACTCATGAAAATAATCAACCTGAATGACGTCAGTCAAGATTGTCTCCTTTCCTTACTTAACAATGATGACGTCATGGAATGTAGAGAAGCCAGGACACGTGTGAGACAAGCATTCGCTGACCGTAAGGACAAGGCTCCTGTGGTCAATGAGCGCCTTGTTACAGATAGAAGCTCCAGTGTCGTTTCTATGGCTTCACCCGAAAGTCAGCAGTGTGACGACTTGATTCCGGTTGTAGTGTACTTACAAACATCTTTTAAAGCCATTCTGGCTTACGTGTTAGACTCAAGAAAAACGTATGCGCTTCCTCGAGATGGCCTCCCGAAAGACGGATCAATAAAAGATGTGTATTCTTACAAGAATAATATTTACATTCATTTTATTGAGACAGATATTTGGAAAGACATCAGCAGTATTTTTAGATTCAATCCTAAAGGACAATGGGAGAACCTCACAGAAGTACCAGAGGGAAGTCATTCATTTATGTTTACAGACAATTACATTTACTGTATCACGCAGTGTCAGGTCTGCAGATTGAATACGAAATATCTCGACAAGTCAGTGTGGGTTTGTGTTTACACTTTACAAGGAACGGCCACCAGTTTTGGAAACTTTGAAGAGAAACTAATCATTTCTCATACAACAGAGACAGAAATAGGAGAACCCGTAAATATATCTGATCCAAGATCTACCTCGGCCGGAGCTTTTAATTTTGGCAAACCTAGACAAACAGGTTTATTTGCGGTGCCACAGATGATGAAAAAAAATGTCTTCATGTCACATATAACGTACCTAAGCACAGATACATGGCAGTCAAGTGATGACGAAAATTGGATTTCCAATTCCAAAACAAACTTTAAACAAATACATTCGTATTACTACCCTGAAGATAATTTGAATATAAATAAAGATGACGCGTACTTGTTAACGGAACAAGGTCTTCTACTGCAAGTGACAAACGGCGTGGACAGCTCGCTGAGTGTTACAAAAGAGGAGAACGTTTTTAGCACTGAGAGGAAATCTCCACCAATCGTTGGGGCTGTGAGACATGGGAAGGTTCTGTTCTTGTTTATGAGACAAGTTCCTGGTCTATCTGACCCCACGCCACTAAAATTGACCTCCTTTGATAAAATTAAAATCGTCCCTTTGGTCACTACAGATTCTCAATGCGTTCCCTTAAAAATTCCCAAAGAATTGCTCAAAATTGAAGTCTGAAAATAAGTGTATGTGTGTAATTGGTATAGTTTTTCTATTCATTCATATGGTTTATTGTTACCTGCTCTTCTTTGTCCATAAGCGAGACTTATATTTAAAAAGTTTAGTACATGGTGTATATATTATGAAAATATATGGATAAAAGATTGATATGATAAAACCATTTTCATCACATACAGACTGCTTTTAAAACATGAACATTATAGGCTATGTATTGCGTTATCATGTATACAATTCAAAAAAAAATATTTGTAAAATAATAATTGATCATATCAAGTAAATCTCTGAAAATATTCATAATCCCTTTTTTTCTAATGTAATCCTATGTTCAAGATTCAATCGTTACTCTTCACTCAAAATTTCACATATGCCATCACCAATATACGTGGAAACTTTTCCATTATTTTTCCTTATGTCGATAATTAAGTGTTTAGATTCTTAGAGGCCTATAGTCTGATAATCATTATTATATACTGGAATATAATTGTGTATTTAGTATTTTTAAATGCCAAGTTAATGTATTTTATTATCTTTATAATTACAGCAACAAGTTTTTGTTACCATAAAGATGATAAGATTCTAAGTAGATCTATCTATGTTAGTTTGAGTTTGACAGAAAATGTTTTTTTAAGCAAATTATTACAAAAATACGACAAGTATTTTGTAAAATTCTATTCTATTTGTTTTATACTACATACAATTATTAAATATTCCATATAAATCCAATTAATCAAGATCTTCTAGTTAAATAATCGTATAAAGTACTTTTTTTCACAATAATGGATAGCTAAACACTATGTTCTGTAAGATTCCTCTGGGAAGTCTACACTAAAGACACATTTTACGGATGTAAGGAAGAAACCAAGTTTATTGGGAAATTAGTTTCTGACTATGGTTGTTATTGAGAAAACTTGGGTGGATAAGGAGGCACCAATGTAAAATATTCCATTACATCCCTTTTTAATAAAAAAAAAAAGTCAACAAAGAGTGTGACAAAGAGTGTGACCGTAAATAAAAAGGAATGTTTTAAAAAGTAATTTTGGATGAAATAAAAGGATTATGTTTAAGAGGTAAATAGTAAAATAAAAACAGGAATTGTGTTTAGTCTGTCTGATTTTTCCGTAATCTCATTATTGTTATTATTTGTCAGTTTTCTTAAATTTGGCTAAATGACCCATTCGTATTTCATGTCTATAGATTCTACATGTTTTAATGTTTTGTTAGTGAATTCATTAGATCTACGTCTTTTTAATCTACTGCATGATTAATGTTTTGAAATAAATTTTGTGCAGCAAATATTATCAACAAAACTAATTTAATGTTCTTGGTGTCGGTAAAAAAATAGTATACTATGTGTGTCTTTTAAATCATGGCATTTAAAATAATTAAAATATTCAGCATCAATATCAGTAACAACTTTTAGTCAAGTAAGTGATGCTGTTTACTGTTATGTGATGATATTACAAACTGTTGGTTTAATAAGTGCAACATCAATAAGACTTCTGTCAGTCATGTTACAAGCAATATTGATAATCAATTTTTGGGTAAAGATAGGTAGTAAAATAATGTGAAACGAGACTAGGGGAAATATTTTTTTAATGTACATTTATTTATTAATTGACATTTTTATAAAACAACAATAAGAAAAAAAAGACTTTGTTTCTGTATGTTAATAGTTTGGGTTTTTAAGGCGATTACAGGAAGGAGCATGGATAAATGCAATGATGCCACGATTGTCTCTTTTTAAAGTATTGCAATTTTTTTATGTGATGGAAAGCAAGCAAGTATATTCAATAAAGTGTAGTTAAATATGAACGTAAAAATAAAAACATTGTCCCATTTACTTGATAAGGCTCTAGGCTATGCAGGATATAGGGCCCTTTAAAAGACCAATAAGGCCTTAGGCTATGCAGTATATAGGAGCCTTTATAAGACCAGATATTCTGTCAGTGCAATAGCTTATTACTACATAACAAAAATTGTTATGTCAAGTTGTTTGAAAAATAAATTAGCTTAATAATATTATTATTTTAAAAAAATTTTGATGAATAGAAATCAAATCTTCTCAAATTTTTTTTTAAAGTTATCTATTACGAATTTTTACTCATTATAAGAACCGATTGAAGCTCATGATTAGTATAAGAATGTAAATGATTGAAATCTCGATGACATGTTACAAACATTTACGAATCTCTAGACTCTAGACTATATAATATTTTATAATAATTTTATTATATGTATCTCTCTTAATTCCCAAATTTATAAAAGGGGGACTTCATAATACAAAATTCCCAAAACAATTTTCTCATCATTGCTCATTAAAATAAACTAATAATTTCTGATGGCGAAGTAGGGAATGATAACTATTGTCAACGTTTCTACTGAATAGTATGTGTTATTTCCCTTTGATATTTAAAGAAGAACGGAAACGATTTTGATTACTGCATTAGTTTCGTATACGTCTTGAGTGTTTTTAACTCACCTAGTTGGCGTCAGGTAAAACATAAATCTTCTTTGAAGTACATATTTATAAATAAGAGCCTCATTGATATCATGTATAGAATTCTATGTGTTTTGATTTATAATGTTGACTGAGATTCCACTCTAGTAGTTTCACATTAACTTAACACTTCAAATTGTATTTGATAAACAGACTTTGTGCGGATCTAGTTGACTATTATGGGTATGTTAGATCAGTGCTTCTCAAACCTTTTAAGTCTGGCGGACCGACATGATTTTTTTCATTGCGTCAGTGCAATATTTTCCCTGTTCTGTCAGATTAAAAGTATAATTTTTTGTTCTTTCTTGAGAACTTCTGCGGACCGGCGGCGGATTGCCTACAGCACCGGACCGTCACCGGTCCACGTACCACCACTTTGAGAAGCACTGTATTCGATTGCATATGAGTCGTGAGTTGACCACCGGGTGAGTGTTGACCGGGTAAGTGTCAATTGACCATTCGGTTTGATTTGATCACCAAACATTCACTACATTGATGTAACACTTATCGTATGTTAGACTTTAGTGTTGAATCTTGAGAGAATACCAAGAAGACACCTGAAACAAGGCATCAGCTCTGTATATTGACTACAACAGGTTGCACCAAACCACCGGTGCCATGATTAAATAGTCTTGGCGCCTCGTGTAGGCGGAGTTTATCACAATTACCATCCCGCCCCGGCGACGTAATTTCCATATTGCAGTAACGCCCATCTATACACACTCGGCCTAACGTCACCGGAGTGCATCTTTCCGTCACGTGATTTCCTGACTTGTAGAACTCCTCCCAGGCGAGGAGACGCGCCCGGGCGAAGCTCTTGTCCAGCACAGTGTCACTGGACTGACGCCTGATGGTCCCACAACCCGCTGGAAACATGGGCCCGTGAGTGTGGATCCACTGCCTCGCTGACCTTATGGAAGAGAAGCTCTCGCCGAGACTGTCCACGGGGGACCCAGAATATCCGGATTCCGTGGAGGTGTAGCTCTTGAGATTTTTGGTACCGCTGTTGGCAAACGTGTCGTTGTGAACTCTCGTGTACTCCGTAGGGAGAGAGGTCGACCGAGTGTAGGACATTGTGGTGTTAAAGGGTTTGGAGAACCCGGATTTCATTCCGATAAGCTCTTCACGCTTATAAGTGCACGCAGCTGCCACCATGATGAAAACCACGCCCACCCCGACCAAAACCCCGCCCACGATCTGGAAGGCGAGTTTCTCGTGGAAGAACACAGAGTCGCCGGACAAACCCTTGATGCTGCAGACGAAGAGTAGAAAGGAGCCGCCGATGACAAAGAGCACAGAGGGGACGTACACCTTTCTCCACCTCTGTAAAGTTTTGTCCCGTCTGAGCAGCTCGCTCCGGCGCGTCCACTCCCCCCGACGTCGGTCGTACTCCATCTCCCTGTGAGCCTCGTCATTGGACAACAGACGGAACTCTTCAACTCGTTCCCGGAGCTTCAAGGTCGGTTTGGCGTCAACCTTTAACCTCACGCTTTGTCCGTCTGTCGAGCTTGACCTCTGAGTTTTGGTAGCTACGGATGACGTCATTTTAAGAATAGTAATTGTTTCTTTTGGTGGAGTATATTTTATTACAAAATACACATCAGATAGAACGTGAACAACAATTATGGTTTTCTATTCATTCTGATGCGTGATATCATAGAGGCCATTTTTTTCATTCAGATATTCATGGAAAAAATGACCAAAGTCTTAGCCGTATGACCACAAAGTTGGCTGAATCAGCGGGACAAAGCTGCTCACTTTTTCGCTGAGACTAAGTACACACAGAGACACATGAGTGTGTGTAGCTGAACTGTTCGTGAAGTACATCTCTTGAGGAAACAAGTCACGTTATTCTTCACTCAGTGTTGTGATCATGTTGTCTGAGATGTGAAGTTTGGTGAGCCCCCTGTGAGATGGTTCACTTTTTAAATTCACTAAGTCTAGGAACCCTGAAAAATAATAATAAAAATGAAGATGATAAATTTCTATTAAATTAAATTTAATTTACTTGCAAATATCTTGCGAGAAAAAGGCCGATTGTCTCTAATCGAAGGACTTTTTTATATACATAGAGCTGTGCCAGTATCTACAAAACTCATTTCTTCTTTTGGTGGGGGTGGGGCAGCATATATTATTGATCTACCCCTGGGTAAACTAAATCAAACAAACCACTTATTTGTATAGTTCTATATTCCGTCCATTTTTCTTAACACCGAGATTTGTACTAGGAAAGATGGAACAAATAAAAAAACTTATGACACAAAACTTACATTAGATAAACAAATGGAATAATGAATTTTTAAATTTTATTATGTGCTAACTTCAAACTGAACTAATATGGACATACTTAATGTTTGTAGAAGTGTCAGGAATAACAAAGTATCTCTAAAACTTTTGTTTTGACACAATCATTAGTAGATGAAACAAAAGGTTGGAGTAGTTTAGTGGGGTACCTTAAGAAAATATTCACTTGATCAACTTTAAAATAGCAAATATTTGTTTTATGAGTTTGTGTACAAAGTTTTAAGTTATTCTCAATGTTTTGAACTTCCACCCACGTAAGATTTTATTTTTACACAATTCTAAGAGATTAACTGCCGGTATTGTAATTAAAACCAACGCTTATAAAACGCGTAAGTCGGCGAGGTGTATCTCGGTGCTTTGAGCGGCTATCAGGTTGTCACTGTGTGAGACACGCCGACATTGTGTGAGATACGCCGACATTGTGTGAGATACGCCGACTGCATTAAACAAACACAACCTTGAGACGCCCGGGACAAGTCTATTCAACCCTCGCCTGGTGGGGATCGGAAATACGCTTTGACGCGGCTCTTTGTGATACAAGTGTTTCTTGGGCCAATAGGAACCAAAGGGCCATGCACATATGTAGCAATTTACCCAATATGTTACATTCTCAATTGGCACCATCTCCTGTGCAATCGACACATATGTAACAATTTACCCAACATGTTACATTCTCAGCTGACACCATCTCCTGTGCAATCGACACACCTGTATATATGTTACCAAGTTAACATAATTTTATTTATGAGTAATTTTATAGTAACAACTGACTAAGGTTTTTCGTGCATCGCCATCTGAAAGGATAATTAATCTCAAACCCTTTGTTTAAAGATCACAACAACAAAGTATCGGCTAAGTTCGTAACTAATTACAATAGTTATAACTTGACACTAGTGCCCCTCTTTACCCCCTCCCCACGCCTAGTCTATTGTCCATCCTACAACTATGGGTTAGGGGCCGTCCAGAAAGCTATTTTTGACCATTTGTAACTGCCCCCTCCCCCCTGTTACAACTGTCACAAATTTTGGACCACACCCCCCCCCCCCCAGCTAAAGTACGTCACGATTTCGTACAAAAATATTTTTTAATGAACAAAATAATTAAAATTTACCATAAAACAACGTGACGTCACACAGGGCCGAACCCCCCCCTTCTCCCTGTCACAAACCGTCACACTTTCTTACACCCCCTCCCATCTCTTGAGCTTGACGTACTTTATGGACAGCCCCTTAGTTAATGGAGATAGTTTATTTTAACTGTGGTGATCGGTTTTTTAAAAAATATCTAAAATCATGTCAAATAAGATGCTGACTGTATTAGAAAACATGAACTGAAATGTAATACTTAAAAATATATCTATTAAATTATATGAACCTATTGTTTGAGAATCATCTATAATTAAAGAAAACAACATCCTGACATGAACAGTCGACGAACTCGACATCGACTATAACACAACTTTTTAAATACAATCAATAACTTACATGTGTTTTTAATGAACTTTTCCATGAGTTCCTTCACACAACCAGTCAATTATTTTCCAGTTAAACCAATTCAAAGAACGGAGCTCGCTGTGTCATCGCCCCTGGAATCTATTGTCCATATTGTACCAAGGGCGTTAGACAAGTAAAATCACATAATTGGGTTAAATAAAAAAAAAAGTATCAACTTAAATATTATTTGGTTGATGAATTTTTTAAATAAAATAAATCTACAGCTTACATCAATACAGCTCTAGATATATGAAAGAAACACACGCCCTTATCGTGGTACAGCAAAACCGTGTGGCAATGCGTTTGTCGAATTCTGCTACCTGGTTTGAAGAATGCGCCTTAATTCCCCCGCTCCCCTCCCCCATTTTTACAGCCTATCCGCTCAATGGGAGCAAATATTTCAAGAGTCCCGTCTTTTGAATAAGTTTATTTCATATGTGGCTGGCCACAGAGGACTCTTTGAACCTGTGCACAGGGGGATCGGAGTTCTTTCGACTTTACAAATGATTGGTGCGGTGCACACGTAGCTTCATGGTTTTACAATAATTGTGGCAGTTTTATTGATTGCGATATGAATCAAGACCCACGTTAAATACAAGAGGTCTTACTTGAATGCACAGGAAGTAGATTTAGTTGATACGCGAAGGGGTGGTTAGAAGTTTTAAGATGGAGGCAACTGTATAGGTCAATTTGAGGAGATTCTTCAAGGTGGTGGAAACTATAGCTGTCAATTTGAGGAGATTCTTCAAGGTGGTGGCTATTACAGCTGTCAAATTGAGGAGATTCTTCAAGGTGATGGCTACTATAGCTGTCAATTTGAAGAGATTCTTCAAGATGGTGGCTATTACAGCTGTCAAATTGAGGAGATTCTTCAAGGTGATGGCTACTATAGCTGTCAATTTGAAGAGATTCTTCAAGGTGGTGGCTA
>MUZC01003152.1:395843-408386 GCA_002072015.1 Radix auricularia
TCTGTCAAATTGAGGAGATTCTTCAAGGTGGTGGCTACTGTAGCTGTCAATTTGAAGAGATTCTTCAAGGTGGTGGCTATTACAGCTGTCAAATTGAGGAGATTCTTCAAGGTGGTGGCTACTGTAGCTGTCAATTTGAAGAGATTCTTCAAGGTGATGGCTATTACAGCTGTCAAATTGAGGAGATTCTTCAAGGTGATGGCTACTATAGCTGTCAATTTGAAGAGATTCTTCAAGGTCGAGTTGATTAAGTTCTACGACTCTAATAAAGTTTATTGCGTTACGTGTTTAATATGAAATTAAACTACTACATGAATTATGACTTAAGTCAGGTTACGGCAACTGAGCGTCTTACAGAATTACTTAGAACCAGTCAAATGAAGTTGATTCTCGATTAGAATTCTTAGAATTGGTCGCTTTATTAAGTCAGTAGTGCACTTACATATCTAAAAGCCATTGTTAAATTTATGACAGCCCCCTCAACCCCTGACACGCTCACTCTCTCATGATTTGAGCCTCAAGACACCATTTATAGTAGCTACATGTATTAACGCCAGCCAAATTATGCTGGCTAAATACTTGACATAGAATTGTACGAGGCTTCAGCATCAGATCCTTTTCTATAAACGTCGCCTTTTCGAGGCTAATGAGAAGTTTCAATAATTTAAAAGCTAGTTGTCGATTTCAAGCTGTCTGCAAAAAAAAAAATTGTCTTAACGAAAAAGAATCGTAACGCAAGTAAATATGCCTCAAAATCATGCAAATATATTATTATTTAAACCGAATTAAAAACGTTACTTTTCAAATTCTGGGTGTGTGTGAGCATAAAATAAAATTATAATATAACTACTGTGAGTCAGTTTAAATACAAGTATAAAACTAAAACATGTGACTAAATTCAGTGGCACTGACACAAAATAAAAGTTGTATGTGAAATAAATGACGTGTCAGTTAAATCTAAATACTAAAGTTAATAATATGCCCAGTGGCGTCACTAGGGTGTGCGGTGGGTGCGGGCCGCCCCGGGCGACACCATCAGGGGGATAACAGCAGACCGTAAAATTCGATACATTCCCGTTATTTGGCACTGGAAAACTCAGATGTGTTCTATGGGTTAAATCGTGAGGGAGTGACACCATGAGCTACCGCCCCGTGTGACACCAACCCTAGTGACGCCTCTGAATATGCCTGATATGACAAGAAGATAATTTTTAAGGAGGCCTTGATATCTTCTTTCAGAATTAGGGGTCGTTCCAGCAATTTCCTACCTTCTTTGGCGTTAAATATTTTAAGACCTTAATAGCAGTTTTTTTAAGCTTAAGAATCACTGCTAAACTCTTCCTTTGCTTAGTCATCTTAAATCAATGAGACAAAAATAGCATGTCACGATTTTTCTTTGCTCATGAGACATCTAAAAACTCTTCAAATATGGATGCTGGCGAAATGATGAATTGTCTCGAGTGAAACGAAGAACTCTCATATTTGTTAACGTGACTTCCTCGGGTCGAAGCTCTGAATAGGCTGATGAATGGTGCAGTGATATGAATTGTTGTGAAACTGCCTCGTGACACCAATCCCGATACATGACACCAATCCAGATACATGACACCAATCCCGATACATGGCACCAATCCAGATACATGACACCAATCCAGATACATGACACCAATCCCGATACATGGCACCAATCCAGATACATGGCACCAATCCAGATACATGACACCAATACCGATACATGGCACCAATCCCGATACATGACACCAATCCCGATACATGACACCAATGCCGATACATGACACCAATCCAGATACATGACACCAATCCCGGCTGTTTCGACGGACAGGCCATGAGGCGATCTGATCTCTCTGCTTCCAACTACAAGTCTGATAAATGTCCACGTCTGGACATGTGTATATAATGTGTATGTAACTATGTCTAGGAAGATCAAGAGTGTAGTGTCTTTACTCTAGTTGTGTGTGTTACTATGTCTATAAAGCGCAGTGAGTCGTGCCAAAGAGTAAGGGTTGGGGGGAGGGGCTAGAATAGGCTATATAAGTCTTCAAAATCATTATCCTTATATAATAAAAGGCAAATTTCTGTGCGGCCATCGATGGCGATTGGTCCCTGAAACTCTTAAAGACTCCCACAGCCAATCAGAAAATAAATGTAATCTCAAATTGAACAAGTTTACGCGGACGTTCAAAGCGAGTTAGTTTTTGTACAGTATTTTTTTCCAAAACTTTATTATGCGCGGTGCTTTTTCAAAAATACTCTGTCTAACTACGGTGCGCACGATTTCGTGTACGCATATTAAATTGACCTTTAGCTTTTTTTTTTACCAGTATTTAATTTATTTGATAGATACGTAAAAGATGTTTCATTACAATTGTCACACCAAACAAGGATTGTTTTTGTTTTTAACGTGTAAATGAGGTTGTGAATTTTGTCGGATTCTGTTGTGATACATGTTTTTGTTATTAATTAAAAATTCTAATTTTAATTCTATAATTAGTGTGTGAATTTTACAATTATTTACATGGAAAGCAATGGCCCAAGTCAAATATAATATATATAATAGCCCAGTGGTGTGGTTCTGTATGTATGTTTGTAACGTAACGCTAAACGCAAGAGATGTACGACAGTCTACAGCAGTTAGTTTAGTTGAAAAATCGTGTTTTGATGAGCGCTGTAAAAATATTTAATATGATGACGTCATTGTTTGGTGTGCATCGGTACGCAAAATACAACCCCTATTATTATTATTAAATAAATACTTTGCGTACATTTCATAAAGTTTAATAATTCGTATTTATCAAAAAAGGACAAGTTAGTTGGTCTTTAAAAAAAAGGTTGGCGCCGTAGGCGCCCAAAAAAAGGGGGCGCCGCAGGCGCCACGGCGCCTGGCACAATCTAGTTTCTATTATAGTTATTATAGTGATAATTATAAACACATATAATTTTTTAAAAAATATTCCTGTTGTAATAAACTAGGGGACAGTCGGAATTCCGGTATGCTGGATATCGGGACCAGATATCGAGATTTTTTCCATAATCCGGATTTGGAAAATATTTATAGGAGATCCGAATAGTATCTGGATATCAGCGTAATGTGGAATTTTTTTTAAAAAAATCAAATTAAATTAAACCGTTTTTTAACTAATATGTAAAAAGTAAAAGAAAACAGTAACCAGAAATGAGCGGTACGAGTTGGGATTTATAGTCAAAACTTTGTTTTTACGGCTTATTTATTATAAATATAATGAATAGTACTTTTGACGTGATGCACATTTATGGCCGGGTGTTGGAGGAAAGGTACAAAATGCCACCGAAACGACGGCGGAACGCCCTTAAACAATGAGATGTGTGGATCATTCCTTTTAAAATTTACGGGCATTTTTTGAAAGGTTCTTATAACTCCTTCATACGTGCACTCAGAAAATTAAATCATGTAACACGCTGGGAACTTTTGGAGCTTACCACAGAGGTAAAAAAAAATAATAATAATAATTTATTATTATTATTTTCTCTGTTATTTAAGTCCCTTAAAGAGAGGAAAGAAATTATGTAAAAGTTTATGTAAGGTCTATGCTTAAAGCTATATATACTTAAACGTGGACTTAACATCACGGTACTTTTCTATAAGATCATCAATTTGATAGCTAATGAGTTTCAACAATAGATAAGACATTTGTGCCTTCATCAGACAAGTGTAAAAACAATTAGGCAAGGACAGCATGAAGAACTCTACAAAAAACTTAACACCAACATGACCTTAAAATTATTATTAAATTACTATTAAATTGTTAGAAACCTAGGCTGATGGTTCTTTCTACAAACTTAACACCAGCACGACCCACATAACCCCCAGTAAATCATTAGTAACCCAGGCTGATGGTTCTCACACTGTATATACAATGGCTTAGAAAAAAAGAAAGTTAACTTCATTAGACAAACCCACTACAAATATATGTTTTAAAAATGTGTGAAGCCCATCAAAGACCAATCCGCAATCTGAAATCAATTTTTATTTAGAGTTTGATAAAAAAATTATTATATAAATATATATATATATATATATATGTGTCTTTACATAATATTTGACAAGAATTCCGGTGGCTAGTTAGGCTTACATTGATTTTCATAAAATTTTAACTTTAACCACTTTTACCTTTTCAAATTTTAATTCGTTTACGACAGGAGAGACAACCAAATAATTAGTGTAAGTGGAGGACACAAATTTACATGATTATTTTCCCTTCAAAATAAGAAAAAAGAAAGGTTTATTAACTTCACCGTCAATTGATTTTTAATAATAAAATGATTTAGTCACTTTAAAAAAAAATCTGATGATATTTAGATCCTTATTTTTTTTAAAGATAAGATGAGAACGTAATGAACATATGTAAAAAAAATTATTTTGAAAATATTTTTCAACATAGTTTAAGATTTTTTTTCCCCCAACAGGAATGAGTACGTCAATATTGAAAGAAAATATTTTGAGTGTAAAAAAATAATGACATTATAAACATGTCTAAACATCATCATTGTGTCAAGTTACAACCTCTGTCTAAAATAGCATATTATATTACCATCAACATATAAAACATTGTAATACGTTTTAATATACTGGATTACATCACAAGGGAAATTTAGTCGATTTTAATAATTTCAAACTAAAATAAAGATATGTAAACATATGAAAATATGACTTCAAATCTAGGTTATACTAAGATTAACATCTGATTTTTTTAAAAAAAATAATAACATAATAAACAAAACAAAGAAGAAATCGTCAACCACTCGTGTAAACTTAGCCTAGTAATAAATGTTGTAAAGACAAAAATAAATATCATCTGATGTTCTGCGACAACATTATTTAATAACTGGTGCAGGCAGTGAACATGAACTCATTAAAACAGACAACAGCATAGCGACTGTCTAGAATGACACGTCTTTGATAGCCCCCACCCCCAGTGGCTTTGAGCAGACCTAAGATAAACGGAATTGTTCCGTTAATAAATAGTGGGAATCAGAATAAGTTTTAAAATCCTGAAGACGGTAGAGAGCATTTCGTCTGCACTTGTCACGTGACGTTTCATTCATCGTCTTGTTGATGTCCAACCCAAACCAACCCCTGGAGAGGTTTTTAGGTTACGTGTCTTGGTAATGGTGACACTGTGTCTTATTGCCAGAATATCAGATTTCCAATGGGAACTACCTAACTTACGTACGAATTGACTTACGTCAAAAAGTTATAGTACAATGAGAACTGCCTAACTTACGTACGAATTGACTTACGTCAAAAAGTTATAGTACAATGAGAACTGCCTAACTTACGTCAAAAGGTTGTAGTACAATGGGAGCTGCCTAACTTACGTACGAATTGATTTACGTCACAAAGTTGTAGTACAATGGGAACTGCCTAACTTACGTACGAATTGACTTACGTCACTAAGTTGTAGTACAATTCAACAATTCATAACAAGGCCACTATCAATGCATAGATAATTCTAGGAACTTAGAGTCAATCTGCATATTTCTGTGACAGTTATTAAACTGTAATTAAAAAGTCTACATAACCAGCTTGAATTGTTAGAACATCTTTATCTACGCCTTGAAAACAAAATGTAATATTGAAGTAACACACATACATCAGCGTCCATAGTGTGTCATGGAACAACAATAACACTGTGGTACCCCATAGAACTAACCCACCCATTCCAACAGTCCACCTCTCTATGAGATGATGCTACCACAGCAATGATATGGGGGAGGTTGTAAATTCTAATGCAAGGGGAATCCTTTAATTCTTTCCATGCTCGGGTGAAAAATAAGTAACTGTCGTTCGTACCTGATTCATACTTATAAAATTACTACAGTACATTTAAATATAAGCGTTGGTTTGACACAACATATAGTACCTAAATATAAAGATTAAAATTTGTACGGTATTAGTACTATTACTAATTAAATATTATTATTAATGTAATATTTTATAGTTTTTTGTTTTTTTAAATCTCCCCTCAAAAGTCTTTCCTGTCCCTTGAAAAGTCTGAAATTTCTAAATAAACTTATGTTATTCGCAATTTTATTTACAACAATCGTTTAAATAACTAGAACTGTACGTCAAACAAAACTTCCAGAACCAGCATTACGTGGTGGTAACCTTTTAGGTCAGGCAGACCATGTGACAGGCCAAGTGTTGCATTGTGGGTGGAATTTATCACAACAGGTCGGGGTGAGTGGGGGGGGGGGGGNGGGGGAAGAGATGAGCCACCGTAAGAAAGAATCAAGTAAATGATCGCGTAGCTCAGGGGTCTCCAAACTACGGCCCGCGGGCCGCTCTCATCCGGCCCCTGGAGACCTTTTAATCTCCAAAGAAAAGATATTACTTTTGCCAAACTTAGGAGTTGGCGGTTAGTACGCGGCCCCCTAATTGCTGTTTGGCAGTTAATGCGGCTCACGGGTAGAAAGTTGTGTAGCTTATGAAAGGGTCTATCTGTACTGTTGGGAACACACATACACACTCGCACACAGACGCGCACACACACGAGCGCGCACACATACACATCCTATAGACAGCCATCAAGCTGTTTAATGTCATGTGCAAGATGCAGCAATTACTTAGCAACGAGTTAAGATGGTCGTTGTTATTTTGTGTGTGAGCTCTTGGAGAATGCCCGGATACATTGATCCCATCTCTCCGTGAAAAAAACGTGACTTCTCTAATGTTTGTTTTATTGGCTTTCTGCTGGCCGGCAACTGTCAGGTGACTCCGCATTCTTCTTGTCTACCACTGAGCTCGTATCGATCCCCGGTGGGGTAAGAGGGGAAAGGTGGGTCAGCGAAGGTGGTGGGGGGGTGGGGGAGGGGGTCATGTGATACAGGTATAACAAGACGATTGTTTAGTTTGTTGCTTGTTATTGGGTTATGTGCACTTTATGGAGTAACCTGAATACGGTGAGATGCCATGTGACTAAAGGCTTTCGGAGTTAAATTGAGATACGGAAAAAACAACTCTTATTGATAGACTATACAATGATAAACATTAAAGACAAGGTCAACCAACTTTCTAACAAAAACAAGCCAAAATATTAAAACTAGAAACCATTTTTAAGTAATTCAAAAAACATCATGAAGTACTTCATAAAATACATCACAAAATGGTGGTTGTATGTCTGGGTACCTAGAAGGGTAGGGCACTCCTAACTGGTATCTGGTCACTGCCCCCCCCCAACCAACTAGTTAATGACAGTTTATATCATATATCTGATGTATAAAACAATTTTCGTTATTATAGGACCAACAAAAAATTAAATACAAATAAATTATAAAATAAGAATAATCAATAAATAAAATTGATTTGAAGAAGAAAAATTGATTCCTGTTTTCTGCTGGGTGTTTTCCAAACATTTGAGAACCTATGAGAAAAATCTATTTACAAATGTAACTTTGAAAAGGATATAAGAGTACAACTATAAACAATACTTATTTTTTTTAAGCATGTAATTTATTGATTTGAACGTCCAGTCCTCCAGAACCACCAAGTAACAGGTAATGATATTTATTTTTGTGAAAGACTTATGGGAGAAATAAACCATCACAGTACTGAGGTCTTGTTACTGTCAAACTGAACAAACATTGGCTACACATAAGTACATCAAAGTAAACACAGTACTGAGGTCTTCTTACTGTCTAACGGAACAAACATTGGCTACACATAAGTACATCAAAGTAAACACAGTACTGAGGTCTTCTTACTGTCAAACTGAACAAACATTGGCTACACATAAGTACATCAAAGTAAACACAGTACTGAGGTCTTCTTACTGTCCAACTGAACAAACATTGGCTACACATAAGTACATCAAAGTCAAAGCTTTTGATTTAATATCCAACTTGTACACAAAAATGCAGAATTAAAATGTAAAAATAAAAAACGTCTTTGTAAATTGAACCTTTCCAGTTAAAATGCATGACAAATAAACAAACAAATAACAGTTTGTCAATTAAATAAATACAGAACTATAACTGAGGAATAATGAGAAAATTGTAAGTTTTTAAAAAACAAACAGACTTCTAGGGATCAATATTTTGTAAACTGGGCTTCAAAATTTGAAGGACTGAGAACCATCCACTTGTAAACTGGGCTTCAAAATTTGAAGGACTGAGAACCATCCACTTGTAAACTGGGTCTTGAATCTTTGGGGAAGTGTTTGATGTGTTCATACTTAGATGAGAGATTGTGGGATGTGTGGAGAGATTGTGGGATGTGTGGAGAGATTGTGGGATGTGTGGAGAGATTGTGGGATGTGTGGAGAGATCTGATCTGCATGCAGTCAGTACAGTATTAGGTGGGTCCTATTGATATTTTGTTATATCAGTCAGTACAGTATTAGATGGGTTCTATTGATATTTTGTTATATCAGTCAGTACAGTATTAGATGGGTTCTATTCATATTTTGTTATATCAGACAGACTGCAGTGATTTCATTGTTATTGCCTTGAGATTCTCCAAAAATAACTCAAATAACAGCTCACTAAGAATATTGGGGACAAAATTATGTCTGATATCATATTTAAACCAACATGGTAACATTTAAGTTTTTATTATTTTTTTTCCTACTTTGCGGCAAAAAGTTGAGATGCATACTTAAACCTGTAAGAAATAATTAGCAAACAGACACAAAATGGAACAATTCTGAAATCATATTATTATAACAAGAATAATGATACACAGCAGTACACTCTCTGTGTCTATTATTCATCTATGCCCCTGGCCTCACACTATGCACTATAATTAACCTCATGTTCAATTTCCATGTTTAACTAAAAGCAATATACAACATTAAAAAAACAAAAAACATTAACTAAAATATTAGTTGTGATATTATCTTCCCTGTAAAGATGCACAAAAATAGACCTAATAGACCTCAATAGACCTACAACAGAAAAATACTTCCAGCTAAAAATTGATTAAAATTTTAAATAGATTTGTTTAAAAAAACAATATAACTTTTTATAAAATTGAATGAAAATTAACTGTATTAAAAACTAAAGCTTAGAAAACAAAAAAAAAGGAGCTTAAAATCAAAACTGAATACAAACGTTTTGTTTTCTTGTTAAAAAAAGTATAATTTTTTATGTAAAGTTCTTTTTCTTTCCATGATGATAAAATTTGTTACTGCTGAATTTTATCAACTATTTAATTCTGGTTTTGAAAAATGAACTAAAAGAAATAAAAAATCATGTCATTTTTTAAAGTGGAAGTTAGTTTTTAACAATGAGACAATATTAGAGAAACATAAATATTTTTTTTTATTTAAAAAAAATTCAAAGAATGAATATATGAAAGAAAATGCTATTTGTCTTAACATACTCAACATACAGTGTATGCATTTTACATCTCCATAAAAAAAATATTGTACTTGACTGGACTAATATTAGCATTAAGTTATATCATTGTGTTGAAGTATTAGTAGTGGTCGTGAGTTTGTATATATACGACAAGGGAACAAGAAGTCGACATTAAAACTATATTAACATGGGCTTTGAGTGGTGAACCATAGCCATGATTTAATGTGTAACAAAAATCTTGAAAGAAAGTAAACAAAAACGAAATGGTAATGACTGTAAAGAAATGTACTACAACTGGGTTAACAAAAACAATAAATGGATGTTATTGGATTACATTCTGTCAAAATACAATCTACAACAATTGACCCCTGACACAAAGAAGTGCTAACTGCCATCAACTAGTGTACACTACTGGTCATCATTAGTGTCAATACTGGTCATCATAAGGGTACACTACTGGTCATCATTGGTGTACACTACTGGTCATCATTGGTGTCAATACTGGTCATCATTAGTGTACACTACTGGTCATCATTGGTGTCAATACTGGTCATCATTAGTGTACACTACTGGTCATCATTAGTGTACACTACTGGTCAACATTGGTGTACACTACTGGTCATCATTGGTGTACACTACTGGTCATCATTGGTGTACACTACTGGTCATCATTAGTGTCACTACTGGTCATCATTGGTGTACACTTCTGGTCATCATTAGTGTACACTACTGGTCATCATTAGTGTACACTACTGGTCATCATTGGTGTACACTACTAGTCATCATTAGTGTACACTACTGGTCATCATTGGTGTACACTACTGGTCATCATTAGTGTCACTACTGGTCATCATTAGTGTCACTACTGGTCATCATTAGTGTCACTACTGGTCATCATTGGTGTACACTACTGGTCATCATTGGTGTACACTACTGGTCATCATTAGTGTCACTACTGGTCATCATTAGGGTACACTACTGGTCATCATTGGTGTACACTACTGGTCATCATTGGTGTCACTACTGGTCATCATTAGTGTACACTACTGGTCATCATTGGTGTCACTACTGGTCATCATTGGTGTACACTACTGGTCATCATTAGTGTCACTACTGGTCATCATTGGTGTCACTACTGGTCATCATTGGTGTACACTACTGGTCATCATTAGTGTCACTACTGGTCATCATTGGTGTCAATACTGGTCATCATTGGTGTACACTATTGGTCATCATTAGTGTACACTACTGGTCATCATTAGTGTACACTACTGGTCATCATTAGTGTCACTACTGGTCATCATTGGTGTCAATACTGGTCATCATTGGTGTACACTACTGGTCATCATTAGTGTACACTACTGGTCATCATTAGTGTACACTACTGGTCATCATTGGTGTCACTACTGGTCATCATTGGTGTACACTACTGGTCATCATTGGTGTCACTACTGGTCATCATTAGTGTCACTACTGGTCATCATTAGTGTCACTACTGGTCATCATTAGTGTACACTACTGGTCATCATTAGTGTACACTACTGGTCATCATTAGTGTCACTACTGGTCATCATTAGTGTACACTACTGGTCATCATTGGTGTAACTACTGGTCATCATTAGTGTCACTACTGGTCATCATTAGTGTACACTATTGGTCATCATTGGTGTCCCTTCTGGTCATCATTAGTGTCACTACTGGTCATCATTGGTGTCACTACTGGTCATCATTAGTGTCACTACTGGTCATCATTAGTGTCACTACTGGTCATCATTAGTGTCACTACTGGTCATCATTGGTGTACACTACTGGTCATCATTAGTGTACAATACTGGTCATCATTAGTGTACACTACTGGTCATCATTAGTGTACACTACTGGTCATCATTGGTGTACACTACTGGTCATCATTGGTGTACACTACTGGTCATCATTGGTGTACACTACTGGTAATCATTAGGGTATCTTACTGGTCATCATTAGGGTACTCTACTGGTCATCATTAGGGTACTCTACTGGTCATCATTGGTGTACACTACTGGTCATCATTAGGGTACTCTACTGGTAATCATTAGGGTATCTTACTGGTCATCATTAGGGTACTCTACTGGTCATCATTAGGGTACTCTACTGGTCATCATGTGGCAAGGGCAGCCATTTGACAATTTTAATTCACTAACCTTCATTCAATAATTATATCAGTATCATAACATTGCATACAGTCAATTCATATTATAAGGCATAACATAATTCTACAAATTAATTTTTGTATTGACTTTTAAGAGAGGGGACGGGGGCGTACTTTTGTTGTTTGCCTAAGAAGTGTCCAATATTTAATTTTTCCTTTAATTTGTCATTGGTGAATTTCGCTATTCCTTTTTATTATTTTAATGAAGGAGAGTAAGTTAATAGCGGCTATTAATAACAGAGCAGAAATCAACTAAAGTTATGTGAAGTACACTTTACATCTTAATTACTTCCACTCCACTCATGATCACATGGCACCCCAATCACGATCACGTGGCACCCCAATCACGATCACGTGGCACCCCAATCAGGATCAAATGACACCCCAATCACGATCACATTACACCCCAATCACGATCACGTGGCGCCCCAATCATGATCACGTGGAACCCCAATCATGATCACGTGGTCCCCCAATCATGATCACGACACCCCAATCATCACATGGCACCCCAATCAAGATCACGTGGCACCCCAATCATGATCATATGGCACCCCAATCATGCTCACATGGCACCCCAATCATGCTCACGTGACAGCCCAACGACGACTGATATCAATACAGAACTACTTCCACGTTTCACTTCTGAACTTTAAACAAAAGATTTTTTTTTTAAAGAATGCTCCAACGTTTCAATGAGATTCTCAAATAAATACATGTTCAGGTTTCAAGGGTAAATTCTCCAGTTTGCCAATATGTACTGTAGCTTTTAAATATATGTCTAACAAGGGACACAACCCTTGAGGGAAATGTTTCCATTAATTTAGAGTTATTTAATACTGGCACGAAGAATTGCATCACTTAATGGACAGGGCAAGTCAACAGATAGGCTTTTGTTGTCTCACTAGACCTGGCAGGATGGTGATGGTAGGTGACATAGAGAGGGGGTGGTAGGGAGTGAGGGAGGGTGAAAGGGGGGGTGGGATGGTTATTGGTGT
>MUZC01003152.1:461112-478075 GCA_002072015.1 Radix auricularia
TAAGAACACATCATCAGTGGTATGGAAAAGACGTGTGCCACCCAAGGTGTGTCAAGATGTAGGCAACACCCTTCCAACTACGAAAAACCCCAACAATCAACCCCCCCCCCCTTACTTATAACTGAAAAATCGCGGCTCTTTATTAAAAAAAAGAAGGAAAACTTTCTTTCAAAGCAGGATTCAAACGTTTGTAGAACTCAATCGTTCAAATAACGATATTCCAAAGTTTTTATTGTTTGTACCCCCATATTTCCTGACACCATTGCACAAGTCAAATAGAAGTCGGAATTTCTGTAATGACTCAAGGACTTTGGTCGCGTTTACTGAAATTAATCGTTCAACTTGCAATGCTGGTTTTATTTTCCGACACCCCATTCATGGTACACTAAGCACAAGAGTAATAGAATTTCCCGCCAGTTCTAAAAACAAACCTCTATGATGTTCAGTGAAGGTCAAACGCCCGAACCCACTCAGGGAAACACGCACTTACTGTAGGAACGATTCTAATATTTTAATTAAAAGAATAAACATATCTGTACTGCCAACGGTCAACTTGTCCGAAAGTGATCTGAATCCAGGTGTAGGTCATCTCAAACTTTCAAACACGGAAAATAAAATTCCTTTTCTATGTAAATATAACTGTTGATATCTTAACGAGACTATGTACAACTTTGCGTTTCAATAGATGTGTCGCCCTTGTCCCCAGGATTTGTTTTCAATTCTATTGACCTTATAATTCACTATTTGATAAAATACCGCTTTGATTTCTACATTTCAACTAAGTTTTAAGTTATTATTATTTTTTAAAATTCACGTTTAGTTTCACAAGCGAGTGCTTTTTGTCAATCACCTCACAACCCTAACGATGAAATACTTTCAGTCAAAAAGTCACGACATGGATTTTTAAAATCTAAAAATCATTGAACTTTTCTAACCTATGGTTGGGCCTGAAAGAAACTCTCGAGTTGTTATCTTCTGTTGAAGGCCGGGACATCTCTCTGATCTCCTTCAATGGTGTAAATCGTTTTCATTATGAGAGCTACACGAGCATCGTCAGTGGGGACGGATTCAGAGGCGTCACTAGGGTTGGTGTCACCTGGGGAGGTAGCTCATGGTGTCACCCGAGGCGGTAGCTCATAGTGTCACCCCCTCACGATTTAACCCATAGAACTCCTCCGAGTTTTCCAGTGCCAAATAACAGGAATATATAGAATTTTACAGCCTGGTGTCACCCCCCTGATGGTGTCACCCGGGGCGGCCCGTCCCCCTCGCACCTCCCTAGCGACGCCACTGGACTGATTCCTGGACAAAGATAAAAAGAAACATTTGGTCAAAATTTTTATGCGCGAAATCAGATTGATAAGAAATAAAATATTTGTCATAGAAGCGATTGGATTTGAGGAGCGATATATTTGGAATAAGTACTTGAAAACTATCGACGTCATAGAAAAACCCCATCGCAGGCACAGCCATGGCTCTGCTCAGTTTTCAGCTTCAGAGTCTGATATCTCTGAAGCTAACTGCAATGTACAAACATGCAACGCACTTTTTGGTGATTACGATTTTAATTCTATAGGACACAGACACAATGAAGATCACAAAAAGAATGAGAATGAGTCTTTATTAGCTCAGAGTTTCCTGTATGAAGTAGGAATTACTTTGAGGTCCGCTATTCAGGAACATGTCTCCCTTGAAACTAACCAATCTGCAGAACACCAATTGTTAAAAGGCGACAAGTCGAGTAAAGATGAATTTCGTATAATATTTTTTGCGCTTGTCGAGTACTTTAAAAAATTTGACCATACAGAGCCAGTGACGGCCTTAGGTAAGCGCGGGGCCTAGTGCCAGCAATGACCCCGCGGGGCCAGAGTACTAGTAAAGATCGCTAAGCACCAGTAAGCTATAATATTTAAAAATATGAACTATCTTGATTATTGTGTAATTTTAATACCGCGTGTCACCTTTTTATTAAATTATTAAAAATTCATTATTTTCTCTGGTCTATAAACAACGGTTTATTTTTATCGAAAAATGACGTGCCGGTTACGACGTGGTTTAAAATGCAATTTATTGGCAGACATATTGCAAAATAATTGCAAAAGGTTTACAAGAGTGCCTCTTTCGTTTCTTTACAATCGTTTCCAGCATACGTTCTACCATCCACTCTTTGGTTCTACATGTATAGGCTATTAACCAGGACGAGACATGTTCAGGACCGAAACGTGGGGCCTACCTAAGCGCGGGGCCTGGGGCAGTCGCCCCAGTTGCCACCCTCAAGCGCCGCTCCTGTACAGAGCCAAACTGCATCGGGTTACTTTTCTGAAAAATATACCATACTAGGAGCCGATGGCATCACACAGTTAGATCTCTTAAACAACAATTGTCAGTGCTTCCCTTGTACGATTTCCGGATTCACTGGACTGAAAACCATTATTTCTGTCTGGTAATGATTTTCCACTTTGACATTGCCGTTTTTGGATACATTTCCGAATGTAGAAAACTTAGAAATCTCCAGCAGCTGCTTGCAGACATCATTCTTTACCGGAGCCGAGAAGTGACTTTTTAAAGGCCTACCAAATCTGATAAGTTTTGAATTATCTCTAATGTTTATTGAGTCTTCTAACAAAAGACATTTTTTTCATGAAATCCTGCAAAAGAGGGTTTATATCTTTCTGGAAATAGATTTCGGGAAGTTCCGTTTGATTTGAAGTACACTCCAAACCTGGTAGGACTGGACCTAAGGGAAAACTCATTAACAACAATAAAAAAATAAAATTTTAACTGAAACAGACGACTTGAGAATCAAATCTAACGCCTTTTCTCAGTAACTGTCTGGTAATGTGTATCGTGTAGCTGTAAGAATTTACATTTCTTGCAATGGATCTTCTCCACAAATGTTAAATCTTGACAATGACAGAAATTTCACGTGCATGGACAGCGCAGGTGGTTTGACCTACACATCTGCTTTCGTTGATCTTTAAGGCGTCTGGAGAAAGTGTCTGTGGAAATTTTTCTTTTCTTTGTCTCTTGTTTTATTTTGTGTTATGTGCATCGGATTTTTAACGGTGTTTGTTGTGAATAGAAATAAACTCTACATAACATCAACGCTTCTCAAACTGCTAGGGGGATTTAAACTAAAGTCTTTATCTGATTACAAAGTTGGTGTGTTTATTGGTTACGCTGACAAAGGCTATAGGTGTCCATGCTCACATCTCAGGGTCTACATCGAAACGAACCTCGACTTATCGACCTACATCCTTGACCGTGACCTCAACCTTTCGTGCGACACTGCTTCCGGTATTTCGTACGCCGTTGCAGCTGCAGCTGGAGAACCGTTTTGGTTATAACAGAGCGATTTCTGGTTGAAGACCCATGGGTTATGTTTACTTTGAGGTCAGCTCTGTACTAACAGACCGCAGACGACCCAGAGCGGGTTGTTATCCTGGTTGAGGAGAGGCTACACCGTCACTCAACACTGGAGGTCATGAGTTCAATCCAAAATGAGAATATGGGACAATGGATTATGAGCTGAAGGAAAAACTGAGGACTAGATTATCTGGGGATTGACACTGCAAAGTAACGTTAAAAACTATGTTAAACATCTGTTGTAAAATCATTTGTTGAAAACCTGTATTAGTCAGTTGTCTGATTAATTAATTTGAAATTTTCTGGTAATTGCTGATAAAAATACTTTAATTTCTGTTTTAAAAAAAAATTTTTTTTCATAGATTTTGTTTTTAAAATATTTTAAACGACACTTTGTGAAATGTTTCAGTAATCATCAACTTTTAAAGTAATACAAAACCTAATTCTTTTAAGATATTTGAACATTGCTGCGATGATATTCTATGTTTTGCTCTAAATTTGGTGGGTAGTTAACATGACTTGTGGTGGAATCGACCAAAAAAACAACAACAAAAAACAAAAAACAACAACAAAAAACAACAATAACAAACAAACAACAACAACAACATAACCTAACAGCAATAATTAACTAACACATACAAATGGGAAAAATCGCTAGACGCGCTATTTAAGATAGAAAATTTACTAGAAAAAAAAACACAATTTACCGTTGCTGATTTTGAAATTTGGTATTATTAATTAATAATAATTAATATAGGTTTAATGCTGTCTGTCAAAATGGTTTATGAAGTCCAAAATCTGCTAAGTAAAATCCTATTCCAACACTGGCCATCGCTCCATGCAACTTTAAAAAAAACTGACTGGTCATTTTGAGAAATAAACAAAACATCGAGCATTGACCAGTCGATAGGAGGTATATTAGTTATTTCTCGATTCACCTGGCCAGTTTCAAATTGCTTAGGATACTCAACAGCCAAGTGATGAGAAATGGTTAATCAATTTGAAATATATTCGTCACTATAGGCTGTTGTACTCTATTTAGCCGATAAAAAGTTTATTATTTAGCTGAGAAGTGATTGATTGAATTTAAATAGTAAAAAACTGAGATCTGTTTGAGGGACAAAGATTGACATATTCTTGGGCAGAATCTAGTTGATTGTGGGAAGGTACGCCAGTGGAGCATTGAACAAAATACAAAATACACAAACATATCGTGTAATGACAACAACAAATTTGAGCGTTATTTTTAAAATAAACACGATGGTAGACGATTCGGCTTATGCCTTCATCAGTACAATAAACATGAAATACGTTCTTAGGTAAGAAATATTTAAATTCTTAAAACATACTATATCATAAAATATTTACTTAAAATAAAATTAAAGGGGAAAAAAACAGGATATAGTCTAGCAAAAAGGAGGAAGTATATTAGTTACAGTAAAAACCACGGCGGGAAAAGATTCTGCTGTTACATGATACATCAGCCTTGAACAAAGTGGCAGGTGGATATCCAATTTCGAAGTGTGCTTTAATGTTAATGACTTTGCACTTTCTTTTACCTGCTCTAAATATTTGCTTTGCTTTAATTCTTGAATAGTCATTTTGCATTATCAAGAGAGTTTTATGTACTTAACGTGTTTTGCTTGTCTTATTTAATATAAACCTGTCGTTAAAAGTGTGTATGTTCTAGTTTAATATTACTTCTTGTTTGATGTTTTTTACTTTCCACTAATGATCCTACACGTGGAAGAAAATCAGCATTCCCGAGCCTGCGCTCTTTCTGGGGCTTCCCGGAAAACCCCCTCAGCTCTCTGGCCCCCTAGGGGACGTAAAAGCTGAGAAGCCCCCGCCCGAAGCGGTCGCTTCTAGAAGCGGGCAACTGGGAGTCCTGAACACTAGATCGAAAACGCCTCCCACTTAAATGTTACGTCTTATTTAGTGTCTATGTGTTCTTCTTTATTTCTACCTCGTGCCTCTTGTTTGATGTTTTGGTTTTTCTTATAGTTAGATGCCATCACTTGCATCTGCTTTCTTGTCGAGTGGTCTAGCACTACGAGGCACGTGAAAAGTGAAAGAGACATTTATGCTTCACTCCACTTGTCTGTTTATCTTGCAGTCTGCCTTTATGTACAACACGTTTTAGAAATCAACATAAAGGTATTTTATTGTCAACGGCTTTTCATTACACCGGAAATACAGTAGTGACTCATGTTTTCCACAGTGTATGTCTTTCACTGATGACAAAGGTATGCTTTTAAAGATACTCATTTGAAATCAAGAAAACATGACTATTCTACAAATTGCTCTACCATAGCTCAGATCAGGTCCCTCTGGTCAGCACATTTCTGCCCTCATCTGAACCCGATCTCTGGATGTTCATCTCGCGCTTCTTTTAATAATCGGTTGTGTAGAATTCTGGTCAAAAATTGCTTGATAAGAAGATTATGAGAGTCCTTGCAATTGATCTCCGTATAATATGTACGTGGTCTATGGCAGTGCTTCTGAAAGTGGTGGTCCGTTGACTGGTGCCGTCGGTCCGCAGAATTCATCAAGAAAGGACAAAGTATATGATTAAAATCCTTTATTTTCATCAATTAATACAGGCCAAATAGAATATTCCAGTTTTTCGGCAATAAGCACATAGCATGAAAAAAATGCATTTGACTACCACGTCATATCAGGTAAAATAGTACACCGTTCCCTACTGTTCAATGGAAAATACCTGCCAGTCCACCATAATACAAATTTTGAGAAGCACTGGTCTAGGATATTGTATTACTAGAGAGAGAATATACATTTTTTCTTACAATGTCTGCATTTATATTATTTTATAATATTTTTATGTAAAGCTGCTTTCTGTAGTACTGCGCTCGATAAATTATCATTAAAAATATTAAAAAAAATATAACAGTAATTATTACAATGGCGCATAAGTTTAATCAAAGATTTGACTGTTAATAAAATTTCTACAATGTCTTAAAAAATAAATAAAATCTTATTTAAATTGGATTTGCATAAAATATACATCACTCGTTAGTTCAATTATGGAAAAATTTATTGCTGGCTCTAGACGACAGAATCGGTTTCCATACATAAAATACTTTCTTGCGCCGCAAGGGCTACATCGTACATATGCTTACAATGTGAGCAAAGCTTACATTTTCGATAAGTGATCTTAAATTGGTGCAGGTTTGAAAATATTTATTTTAAATAACTGGACTTAATTCTCAAATATTCATTGCAGAGACTGAAGTGTGCAACAAAACCACATGTCTGACGTCAAATTATTTTCTTGCTGTGACTCATGATTATGTTAAGGCACATGATTAAGTCAACATAAAGCCACCTGTCATGAGTATGTTAAGACGATTGAGGCACATGATAAAGTCAACAAAAAGCCACTTGTGCCACATATTCATTTCCCGCTGTTAGCGGATGTACTAATTCATTGATGTCATACTTAATTCGTTCAACTCTTGGGTGCCATCCGTTTGAACCTTGCATTACCTTTTTTTGCCAGTTCATCGAACCTTATGTTCAATAGTCGGTAAACAAGTATTTTAGACTTGTATGTAAAAAAAAGTATAAATGTCATTGCCGAAATAGCTCGGATCCGAGATGGCCAAAAATAGCCACTCCTCGGCAAAAAGTCAGTGCGTGTAAATTTTGTTAATAAAGTGGTTCTCTGGTTTTTTTTAAAAAGTAGTTACTCATGCTAAATTTTATTAACACGTTTAGAATTTTCAACTAAACAGATGACAATAAAAATAGCAAATCTTATTTCTTAAAAAAATGTTGTTGTGATATTATTTAAACCAAAGAAATTTAGTTTTGTAACCCGCCATTTTCGTGGGAAGAACAATTTGTTGTTTTCATGTAAACACACTCACAGCCCAACCCGTGTCAAATTACTTTGTCGCAGACTCAATGATCATGCGTCTATACAGGACAGATGGCGGGGGCGTCATTGTAAGTGCTTTAACGAGCCGGGACTTTCAGGATAAGCAAACATTAGGACTACATCCGGTGGAAGTTTTGCTTATAAATTTGATTTCCTTAGCAGAACGATCGTTAGGTGGAAAGTAAATGTTGCTCTTATCGCTTTGAGTTTTGCGTTACAAGGGATATAATTTTAAAGTTTTAATTTCCATGATGCTGTGTCATAAAATTTGTTGGCATTTCTGGATTTTCTCGTGTCTTATGAAATGTATTTCATGTGGTCTGAGTGACTTCAATTTTAAACGAGGGAATACAACACATTCTGGGCGATATGGTCCATTCAACAACGTGTCTTCTGATTCTGGGCGATATGTTCAATTCAAAAATGTGTCTTCTGATTCTCGGCGATATGTTCAATTCAACAACGTGTCTACTGATTCTGGGCGATATGTTCAATTCAACAACGTGTCATCTGAAAGATTTATTTTGAATCAAGTCCTTCTAGAGACAAATGATTCATTAAGGCACGACCGAAGGGCATTTCTATCACACTTGAATCGTGATAGAACAAAGCCTCCACAAAGACAAAGTGTCACACGTACTAACGAGAATTTAAAAGTATCAAGAGAAAAAACGGCGAAAAAAATAGAAGAATCTTTAACGGATACAGGTAAACAGGCTGAAGAAGCCACGGAAAAAACGATGCCACAGAGTAAATCAGATTCTAAATCTACGGAAATATCTTATGTTCATAAGAGAAAGTTAAACATGGATTATGAATCTCTCCAGCGTAACAAATTTGATTGTAATGTGACAAACAACGCAAGCCCGTGTATTGTTGTAGAATTTCACCTCAGTTTGATGGTCAACTGCACATACCTTAATCTAGATCACTTAGAACCAAATTGGTTTCCGAGAAATGCTACAACATTGTTACTTGACCACAATGCCCTCACTATTATACCAAACGGAATATTTCAGAATCTGAGTAAACTTGTTCTTTTAAGTGTAACGAACAACAAACTTAAGAAGCTTGAAAGGGATTGCTTTATTGGACTTGGTCATCTTGAAGTCTTGAATCTGGAGAGTAATGAACTGGACATGACTCCAGAAGTTTACCCTCCATCAGTTTTTTCTCCTTTGGTCAGTTTGAAAGAGTTGCGACTTCTTCAGCAAATTTCAATTGGTCAACATTCTTATCCGGAAGGGCTCTTCAAGTCTCTCACACACTTACAACTTTTGTCCATCAACACGGTTGGTGAAACTTTGCACTTCAATTCAGATTTCAGGAGGTTAACAAACTTGACACAACTCGAGATAACTGGCAATGTTCAATTCATGGACAATTCAAGTTTTGAGAACGTTATTTACCTAACAACTCTAAGAATTAGTTTGTTTCAATCGGTTCTAAAGGCCACTTCGGGGCTTTTTGAACCGTTGAGGTTTCTTGACATCCTTGACCTGTCATTTGTATATTTGGGCTTGAAAGAAACACTCGAGTTGTTAACGCCATTTGAAGGCCGGAACATGTCTCTGATCTCCCTTGACGCTGTCAACCGCTTTCCCCACCAGAGTTATACCAGCATCCTCAGCGGGGACGGAGTCCTGGACGCCGATAAAATGAAACATTTGGTGAAAATAGCATCCTCAGCGGGGACGGAGTCCTGGACGCCGATAAAATGAAACATTTGGTGAAAATATGCGTCAGCGAAGTTAAGCTGTCGAGAAATAAAATTTACATAGTTGAAGAAAGTGCGTTTTATGATCGATCTGTTTGGAATAAGTGCCTGAAATCCATTGCTTTGATTGGCAATCCTGTGATAGGAACTGGCATGGCTCTTCTCAGTCTGAGCCAGCTTCAGAGTCTGACGTCATTCACGTTAATTGGAGTAATGCGCAACTGTCAACGTGAGAACCGGATGTTGAGTAGTTTTGGACAGTTCAACGGAAAGCTTACTTCTGGACAAACATTATATTCTGAAGGACAAAACATCAATAATGACACCAGAAAAAATGAAATTTTATTTGCTCAAAGCGTTCGCGATGCTGTCTTCGATAAGTTCAAACCAAATCTTCAGAAAGAAACTCTTTTGAGAATCAACCAAAGTCACGAAGATTTGGTTAGGTTCAGGGAAACTAAATTTATCCACGTATCAAACTCTCTAAAGCATTTTACAGCACAGAGCGTTATTGAATCCGGGTACGTGTTTAAAAATTTCAATGTACTTGGTGCTCAAAGCGGTACATATTTAGATCTCTCGAACAATAACTTTAAATTATTCACTGGTAAGATATCGGGACTAACCGGACTTAAAACAGCTCTCTTGTCTGGTAATGATCTTTCTACTTTGTCAGTGTCTTTTTTTGACACTTTTCCAAATGTAGAAAACTTAGACTTATCCAGTTGCAGCTTGCAGACTCCATTCTTAACTGCAAACGGGAATCGGATTTTTAAATATTTAAAAAAGCTCAGACAACTTGATTTGTCATTTAATTTATTGAGTTTGCTTGCTAAAGACATTTTTTCTTGGAATCCTGCCATAGAGAGTGTATATCTTTCCGGAAATAGATTTCGGGAAGTTCCGTTCGATTTAAAATACACCCAAAACCTGAAAGTACTGGACCTAAGGGAAAACTCATTGACGACTTTAAAGAATAATATTTTAGCTGAATTCGACAACATGGTAATTAAATCTTATGCTTTTTCTCTGCACCTGTCTGGTAATATTTTGTCATGTAGCTGTGAGAATTTACATTTCTTGCAATGGATCTTCTCTACAAATGTTAATCTTGACAATGACAGAAATTTCACGTGCATGGACAGCGCAGGTGGTTTGACCTACACATCTGCTTTCGTTGACCTTGAAGGTGTCTGGAGAAAGTGTCAAGGGCAATTTTTCTTTTCTTTGTCTCTTGTTTTATTTTGTTTTATGTGCATCGGATTTTTAACGGCGTTTGTTGTGGATAGAAATAAACTCTACATAACATCAACGCTTCTCAAACTGCTAGGTGGATTTAAACTAAAGTCTTCATCTGATTACAAAGTTGGTGTTTTTATTGGTTACGCTGACAAAGATTATCGGTTTCCATGTTCACATCTCAGGGTCTACATCGAAAAGAACCTCGGCTTATCGACCTACATCCTTGACCGTGACCTCAACCTTTCGTGCGACACTGCTTCCGGTATCTCGTACGCCATTAACTGCAGCTGGAGAACCGTTTTGGTTATAACAGAGCGGTTTCTGGTTGGAGACTCATGGGCCATGTTTACTTTGAGGTCAGCGCTATACTCTCAGACCGCAGACAACCCTGAGCGGGTTGTCATCCTGGTTGAGCAGGGGCTAAACCATCTCTTACCCATGGAGGTCGTGAGTTCAATCCCCGAGGAGAACATTGTGTACGTGCAGTGTTGGAAACTGGATTATGAGCTGAAGGAAAAACTGAGGACTAGATTATCTGCGGATTGATAATACCATCTGCTATAGAAAATTTCATATTCCACGTAATTTAGTTGCTTGATGTTACCATTAGCTAATAGAAAGTTTTATATTCCATGTAATCAAATTGACTGATGTACCATCTGCTAAAAGAAAGTTTCATATTCCACGTAATTAAGTTAATATTACCATATGCTAATTGAAAGTTTCATATTCCATGTAATCAAATTGACTGATGTACCATCTGCTAAAAGAAAGTTTCATATTGTACGTAATTAAATTGATTGATATTACCATCTGCTTATAGACAATTTCATATTCCACGTAATTAAATTGATTGATATTACCATCTGCTAATAGAAAGTTTCATATTTTACGTAAATAAGTTGATTAATATTACCATCTGCTAAAAGAAAGTTTCATATTGCACGTAATTAAATTGATTGATATTACCTTCTGCTAATAGAAAGTTTCATATTCCACGTGTTTAAGTTGATTGATGTACCATCTGATAAAAGAAAGTTTCATATTGCACGTAATCAAATTGACTGATGTACCATCTGCTAAATGAAAGTTTCATATTCCACGTAATTAAAGTTATTGATAATTTGGATGAAATGTCAGCTTTAAAATAAAATAGCGCATACAATTTCTTAAAATCTTTTTATAGTATTTTTGTTTTTATATCACACGCCTTTAAGATTTGAAAACATTATTAGTTATTGGCAATAATTATTGATAAGAATAAATTTAATAATAATAAGTTAGGATTATTCTGAAATGTGAATAGCATTATTCTGAATCTTTGAAGCAAAATTAATATGAATATTAATGATAACGATGTTATAAAATAGATGAGGGTACGTGTTTACAAAATATTTTATACCTTTTTGTTTATTAAGGAAGTAAAATAATATTTTTACCAATTGTCTAAACCTACAATTATAAATTATAAGAATAATCCAGAACTAGCATTGTAAATGATAATTATAATCAAGCACTAGCATTATAATTGATAATTATAATCCAGAACAAGTATTATAATGGATAATTATAATCCAGAACTAGCATCACAAATGATAATTATAATCTAGAACTGGTATTATAAATGATAATTTTATTCCAGAACTATTATTACAAAAAATAATTATAATCCAATACTCTCTTAACCAAATCTCAGTTAGGCCAATCTTACTGTAATTAGGTCTAAGCCAATATAATTACATTAATTTATTTTATACCTAATTACTTATTGGCATTGCTGTATTTTAGTTAAGGTTAAAATTATAAATCATATATAATATTATTATTACTATGTCAGGCCTATATATTAACTTATTTTGTTTATAGTATTGCTATTATTACTTAATAAAATTAATATTTCTGTTTGTAATTGGTGCATACACAAGAAAAAACAACAACAGTCCAAATAAAAATAGAAATCTAGAGTTAATTTGTATTTTTCTTAAAAGACCCATAACAATTAAATCTATTTTTTTTTCACTTTTAAAATAACAACTAGGATACAAGTCTATAGAAAATATTTAAAAAAATAAACAAAATTTTATTACCTTTAGACACATAACGATGACTTTAAATGTTATTAAAAAATGCTATTATATTCTTTTCACTTATAGCTAAAACCTTAAGAATATTAGTGCTTACATACTTGTGATATAAAACTTCATTTCACTTGTAATGTACTATACACATCTATTGTAAAATACTCCGATCAATAGGATCCATACGCATTTGAAATTTTAATTCAGGTGAGTGACGTGTGTAATAAACTGCACACACACACACACACACACACACACCCCACACACACACACAGAGAGAGAGAGAGAGAGAGAGAGAGAGAGAGAGAGAGAGAGATAGATAGAGAGAGAGAAACGTGTTCTTTTGTGTAACGCTTCATGTACATTCATGTGATATAAATAAAAACCATAATGAAAAACCATTGTCACATGAAATCATCTATTTGTGCTACTGCAACTTAAGTCAAAGTGAGTTAGTTCCAAAAAGAATGGGACTATCATCAAACGTCTGGCCATGGGAATCGTCGTGAGTGACAAAATTTCACACTTTGCACCATATTTTATTAGGGTTGGGTCTAGGGTTTGGTGCTCTTACAACAGATCTTTGACAACAGATTCCACGTTGTGTTTTTTTTATAATGCATGATCGAAATTCCTTATTTAAAGAAGGTATTTGCTTCCTAAGCTAATCAATGTTTTATGTCTAATCTTGAGTTTTAAATGCTGATAAAGTGTTGATTCTCCTGATTTCCTCAGGCAACCCATTTCACGTCTGAATTCCGTACTGGAGGAACGAGAATTTGTGTTTGATCTTGCATACTTAATTAGAGATGTGTGTTTTTATCCCTATCTCTAATTGAGGGTTGTAATAAGTTAGCATTGTGTTGCATTTCCAAATCAGAATCAATAGCCTTATGTATTATTACTACTTTTCTCTTTGTTCTTATATCCTGTAGTTTTTCGAGGTTTAATGCTTTAACCAATGGTGTTGATCTCGTCAGTTTTGAATTTACTCCATTAATGATCCAACCGCTTTTGTTTTTGAATTTGCTCTAGTTAATCGTCTTCTTGGGTAGATGGGTCGCCTACAAATTATACTAATCCCCACACCCCCTGCAATTCTTTGTTGAAGGCATTCACATCCTCACAAATTCAGTGAGATATACAACCCAATAATAGTCCGTAAACTTCTCTCCTAGAACATGTTTTTGACCAGTGAGAAATGTTTGAAGTTCCGCTTTCAGGATCCACACTCTGTTCTTGGAATTGCACGTGAAAGCTTCTGCACATCAGTGTGATAAAGAAGATCAGTTTATTGAGCCTGACAATTATTACATAAGTCACAAATTAGTCGCATTTGTAGTGTATGACCTTTAATGAAATTTACAATCAAGATGAATTCGTGCATGGCGAACTCTTGTTCAGTTTCCAAAAGTTTCAAAAGCAGAGCTTCACAATGGATTGATTATAAACTGTTTAATTCCAATTTTTGGGATTCCTCTCTCACGCGAAAGCTAAAAAACCATGTGAACGACACAAAATAGCTGGAACATCAGTAGCAGACTCGGCAACACAGTCTTCCCATTTAAATAGACATTAAAAAGTTTTGTTAAAATTTATTGAAAACATCAATTCCTTAACATACGAATTCAAGTGGAGCACAATACATCATTTCCTCTTCCTGGCTGATCTAGCTGACCTATCTGACTAGCTGACCAAGCCTACCTAGCTGACCTATCTGACTAGCTGACCAAGCCTACCTAGCTGACCTATCTGACTAGCTGACCAAGGCTACCTAGCTGAACTATCTGACTAGCTGACCAAGGCTACAAGCTGAACTATCTGACTAGCTGACCAAGCCTACTTAGCTGACCTATCTGACTAGCTGACCAAGCCTACCTAGCTGAACTATCTGACTAGCTGACCAAGGCTACCTAGCTGACCGATCTGACTAGCTGACCAAGCCTACCTAGCTGACCAAGCTGACCTAGATGACCAAGCCTACGTAGCTGACCAAGCTGACCTAGCTGACACAGACTAGAGTATGATTCGCGGGTCCAGTGGTAACGGAGTGAACAGTGACTGTAAGAAGCACAGACTACTGGTAGATGGTAGACAAATACAGGGTAGCTCGAAACTAGGTAGAACTGGAATTGCCGTTCTTTTGACTTGTGAAGCTTAAGGTGATCTTACCCGCAATAACATGCGATCGCTCTTGGTGACCAGAACTCCAGGTCCGGAATTTGCAAAAGAGAACAATTATTTGCATGCTCCGACTTTTATAACCTTCTTGCTATTTGACTTTTTATTGGCCATTATCACATCACCATTTGTTTCAGCCAACCGCGATTGTCCACTTTTTCCCCGTTTCACGAGGTATGCATTCAAAGACGTTTCGCTCACGAAATCCGATCTAAAATCAGGGAAGGATTTAGCATGTATTATTTTCTCCCATTGTTTGTGTTACGGGTCCAGGGCAGGAGTTTATTAAAAGACTTGAGAGTTTCACAATTTTCGTAACAGTTACCAGGAAGTCAATTATTTTAAGCTATATAATATTCTAGTAGACCCGGTTGTCCGTTGCAACGATCTCAGTAAAAATTACTATTTAAGAATCCAATGAGTGATATATTTTAAAAACAATTATGCCAGAAACCTACACGGAAGTATGCAAAAAATTCCAAGTTTTATAGCAAATGGATAAATAAAGTAATACTTTAAATTCTTTAAAAAAACGACATTAAAGGGCCAGGCTCTAAAATGAGTGATAATTTGTACTCAGGCTATGCTTCTCAATATTGTGTAAAATTGATTGGGGAATTAAATTATTAACGTGCATTACAAAAATAATTGGGGACGCCTGCGCGAGGGAATGAACATAAAGATTTCAGTTCCCTATAGTAATTATTTATAGACTCTTGAGGTTTTATGTACTAAGATTGGCAAGATCCGTTAGTAACTTGGGCTATCACAAATTTTTATTTAGGTAATATAAGGAAAAAATCATGTTAAGCCTGGTACCTATTGGAATTCAGGACGTGTTAGCGCATTTTCGTATTATGTATCAGTACTTATGTTAGATATCAGAATTATGTAGTTATCAGTAATTGTGTTTAGATTTTAGACATATTTTTATGAATTTTCTTGCGTAATGAATATACCTGATATTTTTTTATTTAAAAGTCATTTCTTTACATTTAAAAAAAAAAAATATTATTTTCTCTTTAATCCAACTACAAGTCACCACAAATGATAACGTAAAGCTCTCTAAACTTTTACACATATTCTAATGACGTCAACTAAAAAAAAAACTAATTCTTTTGCACCCATTCGCACCACTCTTCAATGCTTGAAGAATTATGCATGCGACTTCCGGCAATGGCGGCCGTTCCCTGCGCTAGTGTTACCTCTCGATTCGAAATATTTTTTGGTAGTTTTAACGGGGTTTTTAAACGGATCGAGCAACTGAGTGTTGATGCACAAATGGCAGGTCAGGGCATACAAAAAACATATATACATCATGGGTCTAGGACTTATGGATGCTGAGGTCTAGGGTGATGACAGACGGACGGACGGACAAAGCGGGTGCAATAGCGATTTCGACATCTCGAAAATGCGCTAAAAATGACCATTCTGCGCAAGATGTCAATTTCAAATAACTGTTCATTTTAATTAAGTTTCATCATGAATATATTCCTCTAGATTGTTAAAAATAAAATGGGGAAACTATCTTAAGCATATACCAAAACAGACATTCGGAACCCCCGGCCCAGAACGAATTGACATTAGAAGTTCAGTTTCCTATAGCATTTGAATATGGGCTACCAAGATTTCGTTAAAATTTTTTGTTTAAGATCAAATCTTTGACACAAAATTTAACGCATAAACTTATTTAAGCAAAATAAATAAATAAAAATGACATGATGGGGCCCATTCAGTGCAAGATGTAAAGATAAAAAAAAAACGTGTTCATTTCAATTTGCATGATAATATATATATTTGTAATGATTTGTCATGATCATTAAAAATTGAATGTGCCAAATATCTTAAACATTTACTGAAAAGTTTTGTTGAGATCCATCAATTTACCAAGTAGCTAGCACTTAAACTATTTTAATATCGCTCATATAAGCAAAAAAAAAAAAATAATAAAAAAAAAAAATAAAAAAAAATTAAGGACCCCATGGCCCATTCAGGGCAAGATATAAACTTCAAAACCTCTGTTCATTTGAATATGGATAATAATTGATACATTTATCATCATTTGTCAAGATCTTTAATAATTGAATTTGGGAATAAAATCTTTAAGATTTATAAAAATAGGTATTATGTTCCCCCAGCCCCAAAAGAGCGGCCCTTAGGAGATGACCTACCTATAGCATTTTAATATCGGCTATGAAGAATGAAATTACAAATTTTGTTTAAAATCCATCCATTTATCTAGTAGATAGTGCTTAAACTAATGATTATATAGCTCATATAAGCAAAAACACGATATTATGGACACCCGGCGCCCCTGTAGTGTTAAATGGAGAACAAAGTAGAGAGTTACCATTCAGGGAGGGTACTCAACAGTCTCAAAAATGTTCATGACGATTGGATGAATGGTTTAGTCAGCTATAAAGGACAAGCACACACACACACACACACACACACACACACACACACACACACACACAC
>MUZC01003152.1:499860-520666 GCA_002072015.1 Radix auricularia
ATACCCACCCGCTCCCTCCCAGTATCACACTCCACAACTATACCCACCCGCTCCCTTCAAGCATCACACCCCACAACTATACCCACCCGCTCCCTTCCAGTATCACACCCCACAACTATACCCACCCGCTCCCTTCCAGTATCACACCCCAATTTCCCCACAACGTGCAAGACTTAGTAAGTTTGTTAAAATTTTTCATGCGATTTTAAATATCATCACAATATAACGAATGTGTATTACGACTTTGTATCTGTAACTTCTCATTAGACACTTATAGTAGTCATTGTTACCCAAAGGAGTCAGTAAACACTCATTGTAGTCAGTTTTACCAATATTTTGAACTAGAACTTGAACGTTTCTTTCTTTTGGTACTTGCGTTTTATCGGTAAATAAAGAAAAAAAAACGGATATCGCTGTCAAGGTTATTGTATCCATTAACCGAACAACACCCAGATGTTGCCAGCGTTCAGCAGTTCAAGTCAATATTATGTTTTTGGCAAATTCCCTTGATAATATAACTCTTATATTATAACATTCAAATTTTTATAAATGACTTGAGAGAACACCTTTATCAGACTTACTGGCGCGTTATAACTCTTAAAATAAAAAAAAGAAATATTCTTTGTTTCTAAAGCTTTCAATATTTGTAAAAAAATAAAGTATTTTTTAATATAAAAAATTAGTTGATTAGTTATTAAATATATTATGTTATCTTTTTTTCCGATAATGGTTGACCAATAAATCTTGCCAAGGCAAAGTTAAAAGATTTAAGATAATATGCACAAAAACAGTGGTACTTACAGAATGTAAAAACGTTTTTCCGTTATACTGAGGAAGTAGCAATTTTTGTTTTTAAATATTACAGTTTCTTTTTGAGCCTCAATTTTAAAAAATACTTTTTGGGGCAAGGGGTTATTATTTTTTTCCAGTTATTTATTATTTAAATAGTTATGTATTTAAATTATTATTTATCTATTTATCTATCATTAATTAGTTCATTAAAAAAACATTTATTGTCCAGCAAAGGTGTTTAAAAAAATCGTCATTTTTATTTGTTTAAAGATTTGTTTGTTGGATTGGAACAACGATAATTTATTGATGTCGAACATTAATTCCAATCTTATATTTTTTGCCAATCAACTATAAAATATAATACTATTTATAACCTGTTATAATAGGTGTAATATAAATGATGTTGCGACGTGGAAATACTTTTTTTGTATTACACAGTATAGTTTGATAAACTCTATAATTTGAACATTTTATCTACCCCCAACATATACATTAAAAAAAGTAACGTATTATTGTTCTTGGTCCATAAAATATTTATTTGCCATTTCAACCAGTGCGAAACCAGTGTGCTATCCATTAACGTTAAATCGGAAGGTATTGTGTTAATTATTATCCAGAAATGAGAGCGTTCTTTGTAAGATATTTCCACATAATGTGAGACAACACGAGTACATATTATTATCTAATTTGAGAGCATTGCGTTTGATATCACTATGTAATGCCAGTGGATTCTGATAGATATTCCTGTAGAAATGCTGGCATCGTTTCGTTTATTGTTATTTTTTTCCAAAACATAAATAAATTTTCGTTTTTTGAAATCCGCAAACCGTTTTTAGAGAAACATTTTATTTCATATGAATTTTAAATGAAATCATGAAAAAAAGAGAATTTTATTGTATGATTCAAGTAAATTTGTTACATTAGAAAATAATATTTAAAAATCATTGTCACGTGAAGTCATCATGTATTTGTTTTACTACTACTTTAGTCACGTGGATTTAAAAAAAAATAAGAAGAAGAAGAAAAAAAAAGCAAAAAACAAATCAATCATTAAACGTCTTGACAGCATATATTGCGACTAGCTCTGAAATTCTAAAAATTCTGTTCAAGACAATCTTTCAACAAATGGGGGGCGAGACTGCAATCAGGCTTATGAATAAGTAAATGGAAAAGACGTAAACAGGGTAAGGGTTATTCTGACAGGGCGTAACATATGGGAGGAAGAAAAGATACCAACTCGACCTTGCTGACCAACTGACTTAGCTGACCAAGCTGACCTAGCTGATACAGACTAGAGTATGACTCGTGGGTCCAGTGGTCACGCAGTGAACAGTGACTGTAAGAAGCACAGACTAATGGTAGATGGTAGCAAAAATCCAGGGTAGTGTGATGAGATTTATAACGGACTCACCAGCCTAAGTAACCCCTAACAACTAAACCACGCAAAGATAAGGGGGGGGGGTAACTCGCCATCTAGAAATCTGACAGATGCGCATGCATATTTACTTCAACGGGGCTGAAACAGGGAAGTCTTCACCCCATTGGTTATATTTTTTATGCAACCAATCAAGAGTTATGAAAGTCACATGACCATCAAAGATATAACCAGAGAAAACGCAATATTCATTCTTTTCACTGCCAAACTGTACGAGGCGAAACGTCGAACAGGAGCGCCCCACAGAATTATATCACGGAGAAGCCGGCAATCTACCAGTCTACCTGGTTCCTGCTACGCCTGAATTCCAGGGAGGAACCAATCAGAGAAAGTACGCCACGGTGAGGCTGCCGGACAACCGTCCCCCCTCCACCGGTACTATTGCCGTTAAAGAATCGCTACCCTTGCCACGCGACAGCCAATTACAACTTGTGTCCGTGCCAGCTAAGGTCGTTAGCAGATCAACAAGTGCTACTATCTGCCCTAATTGTAGGATTGAATCTCCGTACAATAGGCTGGAGACACGCACCATCGCCACAGAGCCCTGTGCTCTTTTACCACCCAGCTCATCACGTTATACCGTAAGAGCTGAAGCCGGCCATACCACACCCTAGCTGTGTGACCGTGTGGACGAAGAATCTTATCAACAACACACGTGGAGAGAAGTGAGAACCCCTCTACTGTGTACGATCTACCCAGATCAAATAGTACTGCTATTTACTTGTTTACAAAGAAGCCTAGTCGAATCAGCTGACTGCTACGTCATATGTCAACACCGAGGGGAGGAGCTACACACAGGAAGCTGACGTCACATCACACGTCGCAGAGAGATGAAAGGAGGTCAAGTCTTGTGGTACACTGCCTCGGCGGATCTACGTCATATTGTCAACACCAAGTGGGAGGAGCTAAACCCAGGAAGCTGACGTCACATCTCACAGCACAGTGTGACGGAAGGAGGTCAAACCGTGTAACAGCGGTACACACCAGACCAAGTGATCAGGGACTACAAACATAAAATAAGTATAAAAATTGTAGAAACATTGGCGTAGGGCAAGCTGTCATGATGATACTTAGCGAGCCATAATACTTTAAATAGCCTAATCTTAGGGGCACCTTATTAATGATATTGAAACATTGCCATTGTATATATTGTATATTAAAGTTAATCATTTATGTTATACAATAGTTCTTTGGCTTATCATTTGCGGAGATCACTAAAGTATGTCCTTGTGTGTGTGAAAATATAAATACAAATAATACCCTAGACAACACACATACTACACATCTTTCCACCACAGGTAGCCAAAAACTAGGTAGAACTGGAATTGCCAATCTTTTGACTTGTGAAGCTGTAAGGTGATCTTTTCCGCGATAACGTGCGATCGCTGTGGGTGACCAAGACTCCAGGTCCGGAATTTGCAAAAGAGAAATTTTTTTTTGCCTGACCTGACTTTGATAACTTCTTGTTATTGGACTCTTTATAGGCCATTATAACATCATCATTAGTTTCAGACAACCATGCACGATTGTCTGCTTCCCCCCGTTTCACGAGGTATGCCTTCCAAGACGCTTCACTCACGCAATCCGATCTAAAATCAGGGAAGGATTTAGCTTGCATTATTTTCACTCATTGTTTATTTAAAGACTTGAGAGTTTCACAAATTTCGTCACAGTTACCAAGAAATCAATTTATTTTAAATTATATATAGGAAAAAATGTTTCAATTTTCCCGCCTTGGAGACTTGTGAGTTTTCAAATTAACACTGTTTGTAACATTTTAAAATCTCGCCCTCTAACTGCTTACCAAGCTTGCAGTATGACGGTTATGTACAACCAGCTTTAAAATATAGCTTACATATTAGAGTTGGATGGGTTTATAAACGGTTTGGTTAATACATTAGTTTGGTGATTAGGTCGTTAAAACATTTCAAAGAAATAATTGGTTACTTTCGGAGGTTTTCTTGCTACTTTTCAAAGAGCTAATGGGTACCTTAAACGTCGTTGTTGAGGTTAAGGACGTTTAGGCTGGCTTACATTTTCCCTACGGAAACATATTGACATAGGATACAATCTCTTCTTTTCTAGCTGATTGAATGTCAGTAAGCGTTAAAAAATAAACAAACGTTTACTTTCTAAGTAACCTTAAGCACTACTTTAATTTTTATCATAATCTAATAATTATGCTCAGTGGCGTCGTGAGGGAGGGCGGGGGGGCCGGGCCGCCCCAGTTGACACCATCAGGGGGGTGACACCAAAGCCTAAAACTTTACTGTTAGATTTTATGTTAGAAAAACAAAGAATACACATTTCTTTCAACTAGAAAGAAAGTATGAAATAGGATGATATACAGTGAACACAAAGATTTTAATTTTTTAAAAATCAGTTAACTTGCAATAATAAAAAATTTCAAGCGCACAAACAACATTCAAAAAGAAAAAAAACAAACAAAAAACAGTCGCAGCAGAGAGATCTTTAAAAAGGTTGGACTTAAAGCCATTTAGGCTTTAACACACTAACAGCATGAATGAATTCCACCTCACTATATCCTCCACCTTAGTGGGGTGGGGGGAGTACAATTTTTCCTCAAGTTTTCTTTGTTGTTTTTTTTAAAGAAGAATATTTTGAATTCAATGTCTTTGAATGAATATTTTGTTATATTTATTAAAGAGGTGAAATCATGGATATGCATGTTTGTATATAAATAGTCCCCCAGTTAAGACGGTCCCATCCCGACTTAGCTGTTTCATTGTTACAAACGAGCCAACATAAAGAATAATATTACGCGTTATTCTTTATTTTTAATGGTTTTTTTTTCAACGTTTGTTTTTCATGGGGTAACGAATTGTTTTCTCTATTTGAAATCAAAAGGTTTTAAAATATTTATTATTATTTCAACCTACAAATTAAGTTTGCGATTTTTTTCATGGCGAAGTTTTCAATCAAGTCAGTAAAGCTAAATAAGCTTACAAGTTCCTTTTCAATAGTCATTAGAGAGAGCATATTCAGTCATGGTTGTCCAATACGAATTCTAACTCATTTTTGTTTTCTTTTCAACTTTGAAAAGGATCGCTCTCTGCTGCAGTTTGAAGTCATCATTGAGAGATAGATGTGAAGTGCGATGCTACATTTGTAAATAACTGAAATTTACCTCATTCAAAAGCAGCAAAATTTATTTTTAGCTCTGTGCACTTGTTTTGAGTTTCGCATTGTGCTACTTCCTTTTCCTTACCCTAAGCCTGGGGCTGGACAATAAGTTTTTTAAGAGTTCTGAAAATTGGACTGTTTCTGAAGGTAAGCAGTCTTCGAAATAATAATATTCTTCATTAACTTGGCTGCTGCCCATCGAATGGCGTCATTACTGAGCTCAGAATGGATGTCTTTATATTCGCTTAATCGATGTTGTGGGGCTTCAAAAAGTTTGTCAATGATTACCATAAATACCATTTTGGTGATATCAAACGTACACTTTCTTTTCTTTGATAGTATTATCGATTATTTATACTCTTTTTTTCCCACGGACTTGTCCTTCCCTTTGTCTTCATATGAATCAAATTAAAAATGCTGTCTTTTAACAAACTCAATGAGAGACTTCAAATACTTGGCTGAAATCTAAGATATTCTCGGCTCTTGAAGGGATAATTATGTTTTCTGAAATCTCTCTAAAATTGTTTCCCAAATTCAACATAGCGACTTTAAGTTGTTTAAGTTCCTTCCGAAATCTTTCTGCTTCAAGTCAATAGACACGGGGCTGATTTTCGTTTGTTGCTTTTTCTTTCAGTGCTGAAATATTTATGAGAGACGTGATGTGTTGTTGTATTGACATGGTAATGAGCGTACGTGTTGACTGAGTATGAAACACGTGTTTAGTGCTGTGAACGGAAAATAGTGTGTGGTAGTGAAGGGAGAGGATGGATGGCTATTAATGTAAGGTTCGCTATGTAACAGAGGTTGATTCTAAGATTCATTAAAGATATTTTTTACCCAGAACACAAGGAAGTTAAGTCGTGCTTCTTGTCTTGCAAGTTCTTTTACAATATTCTCATAGTATGAGTTATTACACACCTTACAGCGGGGTCAGCTTTAGGCATAAGCAAACTGGCAACCACCTAGGGCCTCCGATTAGTCTCATTATTAATCGGGGCCTCGCACACGAATATTTCGATATTTATTTTTTAATTTTCTGTTACATTTTAAGCCACACAATTCACTTCGATTAGGGCCTCTAATTCTCTTAGGCCGGCCCTGCTTACAGCATTATGTCGGGCTGACCATCTTGTGTCAAACAAGGCTTTGTTAACATGTATCACTTTTTTGTGTTTTGGAAGTATCTGTCGAGGATGAGTAGATGCAAAACAAGCCAGGTATAAAGATTTTGCAGAAGACTACTGCTCCACGTTTCCCAACCAGTGAAGGGAATGAGCTGTACACGGCACAAAATGAGCAGCACTGCACTTCTTACAAAGATTAGCCCAGACTCTGTTATACTTCCTACTTATAACTGCAGCATTGACTTATGACCGTCTAAGGTATTTTCAGGGATTCATACAAACATTGGCCCATCTTTATTATACATTATGATAACATTTAAATTATTGGGGGCCCCTGGCTTTAGCCCGCTCAGCCCCTCCCTTTAATCAACCATAGGGGGATGGGTAACGCAACTGTGACGATTTGTGACTAGGGGGCGGGTGTATTTAAAAAATGTGACGTCACATAAAAACCCGCAACTTATAAATAAAAGTCCCCTTGAATATTTGATTATTTACAATTTATTTAATGACGTTTTCAATGGCTCCCCGCGTGTTACGATACTAGAGTGCATACTTACACTAAATACATATTTAAATGACAAAATACTTATTTGCAACATGCTAATTTTTATTGAGAAAATTATGGCTCGGGAGAGAGGTGTCTAAGCTTTGTGACGTCATAGCGGAACAAGGGGTTGGGGTTTACGTTTTTGTGACAAAGTATGACGCGGGTGAAGGGGGGGGGGTGAAAATTGGTAACCTCACGTGACGTCATTTATGGACGTCCCCCTTCAAATCATGAAGGGGTGACACCATGAGCTACCGCCCCGGGTGACACCAACCCTAGCGACGCCCCTGATTATGCTTCGTTTCTGATTATTAATACTTTAATTGAAAGTGAAGTCGGTAGTCAGTGGAGCTTAAGGGACTTGAATTCTTTTCAAAACTCCATTTCATTGTATACGCGAAGTTGGCGCAGCGTGTCTATTTACATAAAGAATGCAAGGCTTTTTTATTGCCCGGAATATTTCTACGTTGGTAACTGTGGGAGATCCCAATGTGTAACCGGGTGTACACATTGAAAAGTTATTCACCTCACTGACCTTTTTCAAAGAGTCACATGAAAGGACAATTTGGGACGTGGGGTCGGGGGAAGGCGTTGAAGTGGAGGTCGTTTCATAACAGGGACAATATGTTTCTGATCAGCAGATATCAAGGCTGTTGCAATCAAAGTTTGTATATTGTGTGCTTGATTTCATTAGTATCACGTTAATCTCTAAAACCAAAACACGCATGTGATGTGTTACGAGTGATGCAGTTTCAATGTAAAATTTTCGGAGAAAAACATCGGCAAATTTGTTAGTGATTTTAATCAAATTTTACCAAAATGAAGTGGTTCTGTGGGTTTATGAAATTAGTTACTCATACTAAACTAATTTCAACTACTCAACGAAGTAGCTGATATAAAAATTAGCGAATCGTAATTAAAAAAAATAAAATTGTAAGGGTGGGAGTATTATTTCTTACCTAAACATTTTAGGGTTGCTATCTGACATCTACGTGGGAAAAACACATTTCGTGTTCATTAGACCACAGCCCGGGCCTACTTACCTTGTCATAGACTCAAACATCATGCGTCTACACAGGGCAAGTAGGGGGCGTTATTGTAAGTGCTTAAATGGAACGGGACTGCCAGGATAAGCAAACATTGGGATTACGTAAGGTGGAAGTGTGGCTTATAGCATTGAATTCATTGCAGAAAGATCGTTTGAAGTAAATACTATTTTTAACGCTAGTATCTTGTGCTTCAAAGGAAAGACTTTCAAAGTTTTTATTTCCATGATGCTGTGCCATAAAAATTATTGGCATTTGTGGATTGTCTCATATCTAGTGAAATGTATTTTTTGTAACCTAAGTGGCGTAATTTCCAACCGAGGGAATAGAGAAGATTCTGAACAGTATGTTCGATTGAACAATATGTCGTCTGATTCTGGGCGGAATGTTCAGTTCAACAACGTGTCTTCAAACAACTTTGTTTGGAATGATCAAGTCATTCCAGAGGCAAGCCCCTTATTAAGGCACGACCGATTGGCGTTTCCATCACACTTGCATCGTAATAGACTAATGTTCTCGCAAAGCGAAAATGTGGGAACTACTAAAGAGAAGTTGATATTATCAAGGAAAAAACAGGAGAAAAAAACAGAAAAATTATTTCCTCGATGGTTGCGCCAAATACAATTCAATATTTTTCGTCAAAAACGGAGCGCAGGCTCTGATAGAATCAAAGACGAAAAGACTGTTTTGAGCAATGAACAAGTAAAAAAACAGGTGGTGTATACACGAACATTAAAGGATACAGGCCAAAGTGTCGAAAAAGCAAAGGAAACAACAGTTCTAACGGGTAAATCAGATTATATATCTACAGAAATATCTTCCATTCGGGGCGAGAAGTTTAACAATGACTATGAATCCCTTCAGTGGATGAAATTTAATTTTAACATGACAAACAACGCAAGCCCGTGTACTGTTGTAGAATGTAGCCTCGGTTTGATGGTCAACTGCACATACCTTAATCTAGATCACATAGAACCAAATTGGTTTCCGAGAAATGCTACAACAGTATTACTTGACTACAATGCTCTTACCATAATCCCAAACGGAATATTTCAGAATCTGAGTAAGCTTGTTATTTTAAGTGTTACAAATAATAAACTTAAGAAGCTGGAAAGCGGCAGTTTTATTGGACTTGGTCATCTTAAAGTCTTGAATCTGGAGAATAATGAACTGGACATGACGTCAGGAGTTTACCCTCAGTTTGTCTTTTCTCCGTTGGTCAGTTTGAGAGAGTTGCGACTTCTTCAACAAATTTCAATTGGTCAACATTCTTATCCGGAAGGTCTCTTTAAGTCTCTCACACACTTAGAACTTTTGTCCATCAACACGGTTGGCGAAACTTTGCACTTCAATTCAGAGTTCAGGAGGTTAACAAACTTGACACAACTTGAGATAACAGGCAATGTTCAATTCATGGACAATTCAAGTTTCGAGAATGTCATTTACTTAACAACTCTAAGAATGAGTTTTTTTCAATCGGTTCTAAAGGCCTCTTTAGGGCTTTTTAAACCGTTGAAGAATCTAGACATCCTTGACTTTTCCGGCCTACGGCTGGGCCTGAAAGAAACTCTCGAGTTGTTAGTTCCCTTTGAAGGCCGGAACATGTCTCTGATCTCCCTTGACGCCGTCAACCGTTTTTACCAACAGTCTTTTACCAGCATCCTCAGCGGGGACGGAGTCCTGGACGAAAAGAAAATGAAACATTTGGTGAAAATCTGCGTCCGCGAAGTTAGGCTGTCGAGAAATAAAATTTACATAATTGAAGAAAGTGCTTTTTATGATCGCTCTGTTTGGAATAAATGCCTGAAATCTCTTGTTATAAGTGACAATCCCGTGATAGGAACTGCCATGGCTCTTGTCAGTTTATTTCAGCTTCAGAGTCTAACGTCATTCACTTTAATTGGATTAATGCGCAACTGTCAAAGTGAGAATCAGATGTTCGGTAGTTTCGGCCAGTTGAAAGGAAAGGTTTCTATTAGACAATCGTTATATACTGAAGGTTCAACAAGCTACGATGACTCCACGAAAAATAAATCTTTATTTGCTGCCAGCTTTCATTATAAGGACGACAGTAAGATGAAGTCGAAATTTCAGTTTGGATCTCTTCTGTGTATTGACCAGGACAAACGGGACTCAGATACTGTTGGGAAGACTGAATTCTTCCACGTAACAAATTCTCTGAAGCATGTCACGATACAGAGCATTGTTGAATCGGGGTACATGTTTAATAACATCAATCTGGTTGGGGCCGAAAGACTTACATATTTCGATATCTCGAACAATAACTTTCAAGGCTTCACTGGTACGATATCGGGACTAACCGGACTTAAAACGCTTCTACTCTCAGGTAATAAGCTTTCTTTTTTGTCAGTGTCATTTTTCGATACTTTTCCGAATGTAGAAAACTTAGACATCTCAAGCTGCTACTTGCAGACCTCTTTTATGTTCGCAAACGGGAATCGAATTTTTAAAAATCTAAAAAATCTGAAGCGGCTTGATTTGTCCTTGAATTTATTGAGTCTGCTGACGAAAGACGTTTTTTCATGGAATCCTGCCATTGAGAGTGTATATCTTTCCGGAAATAGATTTCGGGAAGTTCCGTTCGATTTAAAATACACCCCAAACCTGAAAGTACTGGACCTAAGGGAAAACTCATTGACGACTTTAAAGAATAATATTTTAGCTGAATTTGACTATCTGGGAACTAAATCTAATGATTTTTCTCTGCGCCTGTCTGGAAATATTTTGTCGTGTAGCTGTGAGAATTTACATTTCTTGCAATGGATCTTCTCTACAAATGTTAATCTCGACAATGAGAGAAATTTTACGTGTATGGACAGCGCAGGTGTTTTGACCTACACATCTGCTTTCGTGGACCTTGAAGGAGTCTGGAGAAAGTGTCAAGGGAAATTTTTCTTTTCGGCTTCCCTGGTTTTGTTATGTGTCATGTGCATCGGATTTTTAACGGTGTTTGTTGTGAATAGAAATAAATTCTACATAACATCAAAGCTTCTCAAACTGCTAGGGGGAATGAAACTAAAATCTTCATCAGATTACAAAATTGGTGTTTTTATTGGTTACGCTGACAAAGATTATCGGTTTCCATGTTCACATCTCAGGGTCTACATCGAAAAGAACCTCGGCTTATCGACCTACATCCTTGACCGTGACCTCAACCTTTCGTGCGACACAGCTTCCGGTATCTCGTACGCCATTAACTGCAGCTGGAGAACTGTTTTGGTTATAACAGAGCGGTTTCTTGTTGAAGACCCGTGGGCCATGTTTACTTTGAGGTCAGCTCTGTACTCTCAGACCGCAGACAACCCAGAGCGGGTTGTCATCCTCGTTGAGCAGAGTTTGCACCATCTCTTACCCATGGAGGTCGTGAGTTCAATCCCCGAGAAGAACATCGTGTACGTGCAGTATTGGACTTTGGATTATGAGCTGAAGGAAAAACTGAGAACTAGATTATCTGCGGATCGACATTACGATCTATACACTATCAAGCATCGATGATTTGCTCCATGGAGCATCTATCGAACGCCTTCTTACGCCACCTCTAAATCACGTGATACATTGCTACAAATTAAAGGTCAGAGTTCATTTATGGAAAATAGGATGAATGTATTATTAGGATGGATGTATAATTAATTAATTAAATTGCAACCAAATTTACATCATATTCTGTATAAAAAAACTTGACAAAACAACAACTTGGAAGATAGGTTACAATGTAGAATCGGATTTCATTAAATTTATAAATTAAGCTTTAAAGTAATCATAAGAAATAATAACTTTTAAAAATTATAAGAATAAAAAGAAAGTCTTTTGTTTAAATGAATGGGTAGTATAAGTAAGTCTATGACTCATACAATAACTTATATTTATGTTTTGGATATTCCATATTATGACTTAAATTTATATTTATCAATATTTTCTTTGTTGGATGGGTGCCATACAGAAGATGCATATTCTAGTATTGGTCTCACCAGGGCGAGGTAGAATTTGAGTTGTATATCTTTCTTACATGTGTCAAAGTATCTTTTTATAAAATCAAAGGTTTTGTTTGATTTTTATAATAATTTCCTTGACATGGGGACTCCATGATATTTTCTCATTTATTATGACTCCTAAGTATTTGGATCTTTAGTTTGGGTTAGCTCTTTTCCATAAATGAAATATTTTGAATTTATTTCTTTTTCTTTGTTACACTTAGCGGTTGACACTTTTCTGGGTTGAAGGACATACTCTAGTTAGTTTCCCATTTTATTAATTCATATAAGTTTTTTGGGTAAAATTTTGCTATCTTGTTCTGACTTAATGGTTCTATAGATTATACAATCATCAGCAAATAAACTAAAGTTTGTTCCTGTTGAGATATTGTTGGGTAAAACATTTATATAAATTAAAAATAGTAAGGGACCTAGGACAGTTCCTTGTGGAACTCCTGAGTTAACCTTTATTGGTGTAGATTTAGAACCATTAATTATTACAGTTTCTAAGGAAGTCTTAGATCCAGTGATGTAAGGAACCTGAGATTCCAAAGTTCTTAAGCTTTTTAAGTACACTAAGGTGATGAACTTTGTCGAATGCCTTTGAGAAGTCTAGTAACATTGAATCTATTTGATCATTATAGTCTAAGCCTTTTGATAGTTCATCTATTAGAGCTATTAATTGTGTTTCACATGATCTATTTTTTCTAAAGTCATGTTGATGTGGGCATAGGGCATTATATGTGTCAAGGTTGTTAACTATTCTACTATATATTATGAGTTCTAGCAGTTTACCCGAGGAGTTTTCTCTGTAAATACTGTGAAACCTCGAGATACGAATGTTTCAAGATACGAAAATGCCAAGATTGAAAAGGGACTGGAAGAATTTTCTGTTCCAAGATAAGAAACGAAAATCTATGATTGGAAAAACGCACAGCTGACATCACTGGGCATCCCATGACTGCATTCAATTCGAGACCAACAGTTCTTGGGCAGTTCAATGACATTTGCCTGACTTATTTCAGAAAAATTGTAAAATTCAGTCAAAAACTAGCTTCCTTGGATCAACATTTGCTATGAAACCATTAGTAAGCGAAGATTTAAAAAAGTATTTTTAAAATTATAAGACAAGAAGATGTTGGCCAAAGTGAGGCAAAGGAAATGAAAGGTGAAACATGAATTTAAAAAATGCAATACAAATAGTTTTTAAAAAAGAAAATAAACAAAATAAAAACAAAACAAAACACACAAAAGAAATCAAGTGCTATGTCTTTTTACGTTTGTTTAGGGTGTAGTTGTACCTAAATGTGCTTATTAAGCATTAATTTATGCAAAGTTTGTACATATAATTGTCTTTTCAGTTCTCCTCCCTTACCACGTTCTCCAACACTTCACCACATCACGTCGCTCGAAACATATAATTGTATTATGTTTCATTTACTTTGTTCTTTTTCATTGTTTTTCTAAATATTTCTATGATTTATAATGTTTACTATTAAAGGACGAAACATCCTACTTTATTTTTTCTAAAGCTTGACATGACTTTTTCAATTTTTATTGTTGTTTATTTGTAGCTTGGAACGCATTACGTGTTTAAGGTGTAAAAATTAGTACAAGATATGAAAAATCCTTGATACGAAGGAAGCCACCCCGGAAAGGATTAGTGTCGTATCTCGAGGTATCAATGTATCTTTCTTACAAGTGAAAATTGTGTACATTAAATTATGCTTTTTTAAAAAATGTTATTAAATATTGTTCGAGTTTGATATACAAATATTTTACATGCGGGTAATTTTAAAACTATACTCAGATTCAACAAATATAATTGTTTAAAATTACAAACTTTTTAAATAATTAAAACCTCTTTTTATGATCTGTTAATGTCATTTATTTCGAGTAATTTCCAGTGATTAAACAACGTTCAGTAATTTAAGCCTAACAAACATAAGAGTAAGATCACAACTGTCGCAATGAGTTGCGGTTGACTGGTGAGCCAATCAGAATGTCACCAACAGGTGAGCCGGGTCGTCACTACCAGGTGTCACACTTGAGAGCTTCCGGGTGACAGTCCTGGAAGGCCTTGCTGGCCTTGACATTGGCACACCTGAAACAAAAATGAGAGAGCATTTGGAGTGGCTCCAGTGATCCGAGGAACTAGAGGGGTGCAACAAAGACTCGGAAACTACGGACAGCGGGAAGTTCTTTCACAATATCTCTTTGGAGGACACGTGTTTATGATTAAAGGTGGCCATAAGTGTAGGTTTGCGGCTAGGTTTATCGTGTGGTTAGGATTTAGGGGTAGTGTTTGGTTTAATGTCAACTCAAAGCTGCGTAGCGGCTAGCTGCCAGACTCCGCGCAGCAGTTTAGCGTTACCGCAAATTAAAATTTGAAGGAATGATATGTGTGTGTGAGCTGTAAAATTTGGCTCAGCAAAATGAAAACATTGCACACAGTCCGCCCCTCCCCCCCATGTACCTACAAAACGTATATGAAAATTTGGTTTGGGGTTTGTGTTATGGACATTTATGTTTGGGGATAAGTGTAGTGTTTATGTGTGTTTGAGAGCGCGTGTTATTTTTTAATGGTGAGTGTGATATGTGTGTTTTTTATGTCTGTTGGTCCACATAACACTCACGCGTTGGCCTCAGCTTTACAGGAAGCCTTGAGACAGTCCAAGAAAACAGGGAAGACCTCGACCCCGGCATTGTCGGTCAGACACCTGCGTTCTCGGGTGCTCAGTAGAAATCGGCCACAACGGGACAGGGCACTGGGTTTATCACGGCAGGATTGGAAGACGCTGGAGACAGCGGCACATGTGGGTCCGTAGTTACTGGGGACTGCGGAGTAGTTAATCGCAAGATTATTTGGTCATTTTGTTGAAAAATGATCAGGTCTTTTAGTTCATTGGTATCGTCACTTCATCTGAGTGTTACGTTAGTGGTGTTAATTATTGGTCTTTCAGACTTAAAGTTGGGGGTTAATGGCTCTTTTAAATTTATTGTTCTGTTAAGTTGGTCTATCAATTGTAAGTTTGGGTCAACTAGTAACCAGATTTACCTGAGATAAGTTTGTTTTTTCTAAAAACTTATAAAAGAAGCACTATATTTAATTAAATTTTAGATTATTTATGATTGAAACTCCACAAAGTCTCAAGGCAACGTTCTCTCACGCCCGCTAACATCACTCTAAACATAAATTCCCTATATTCAGACAACATAAGATTCCAAGAAAAAACATGAAGTGTTGTCTTTTATCAAAGAGCATTAAAGTTTTTAACTAAAAAACCTGAGGTGAAACAATGTAATGTTAAAAATTATTCATTAAAAAAATCATTTTTTAAAGATAAAAATCTACTTTAACTTTTAATTTATAAAATAAAAATGTTTAATATTTTCGGTCAGCGGTCAGGTCAGCTTGACCTACTCGTCGTCCGATCCACGTAGAGGCCACCCTTTCCCGTAAGGAACTACACCTTCATGGAACGTTCCCACGCTGAATTTCACTAAATATTTCCATGTGTCATCTATGCATTTACTTATTCAAGTAAAACTTATAAAACTTTATGTTTATATTGAAATTCTGTCGCCAGTTCTGTCAACGTAAAATGGCCCATAATAAATACTAATACATCTGAAGTTTTACCAATCTTGAGTCTTCTCAGCCATCGTCTAGCATGACTACAAGAATCCAGAAAGATGTAACATTGATGAAAATAACCTGCTCAGCGGTAGCAAATTCCAAACGTAAAAAAAAAAAAGTTGTGGTGTATCTGATTGCGTCCCATCAGCTCAACTATGCATTGAAGAAAAGCCCTTTGTAAGAACATTTGACGTTCTATGTTTTGTTTTTTTTAAAATTTTGGCTCGGCAAACATGCCGGCATAACCCCGCTCATTGGTTGGTTGGTGACTCTCATCACGTGGACATCACCAAACAGATACACACATCCCTTTGCCATAATATCCAAAAACGTTGCAGGCCTTGCGACGGACCGGCTCAAATTGCTACGTAAAAGGAACCAAGACCAGAAGACACAAGAAGTAACTACGTGTGATCCCAGGGCTCATCTGAAAGGTCAAAGGTCTGACTGATCTTATCTTATCTTATCTTATATGTTACAGACGCTCCTTCTGTACAGAAGATTATTGCGTCCTACGTATTTCTATGGTTTGTGTTTAGTCCTGTATTCTTACTAGAGTTTTAAAAGATGATAAAGTGGTGGCTTTCCTGGTTTCTTCAGGCAACCCATTCCACGCCCGAATACCGGACGGAAAGAAAGAAAACTTGTATGTGTTTGTTCTTGCATATGGAATAAGAAAGGTGTTTTTATCTTTATGTCTATTTGAGGGTTGTATTAGGTTATCTTTGTGTTGTATTTCTAAATTAGAATTAATTGCCTTATGTATAATTACTAATTTACTCTTGGTTCTTCTATCCTCTAGTGTTTCAAGGTTTAATGATTTAACTAATGGTGTTACTCTTGTCAGTTTTGAATATTCTCCAGTAATGAATCTGGCAGCTCTTTTTTGTATTTGTTCTAACTTATCAATATTTTCTTTGGTGGATGGGTCCCATACTGAAGATGCATATTCTAGTATAGGTCTCACCAGGGTGAGATAGCATTTTAGTTTTATATCTTTGTTACATTTGTAAAAGTTTCTTTTTATAAAGCCTAAGGTTTTGTTTGATTTTTTAATAACTTCATTGACATGGGGATTCCAAGATAGTTTCTCATTTATTATGACTCCTAAGTATTTCGCATCTTTAGTTTGGGTTAGTTCTTTTCCATGAATGAAATATTTTGAATTTATTTGTTTCTTTTTCTTTGTTACTCTTAGCAGTTGACATTTTTCTGGGTGGAAGGACATACTCCAGTTAGTTTCCCATTTTATTAATTCATCTAAGTCTTTTTGTAAAATTTTGCTATCTTGTTCTGACTTGATTGTTCTATAGATTATACAATCATCAGCAAATAACCTAACTTTAGTTCCTGTTGAGATATTGTTGGGTAAGTCATTTATATAAATTAAAAATAGTAAGGGACCTAGGACAGTTCCTTGTGGAACTCCTGAGTTAACCTTTATTGGTGTAGATTTAGAACCATTAATTATTACAGTTTGCTCCCTACCCAATAGGAAATCTTGGATCCAGTGATGTAAGGGACCTGAGATTCCAAAGTATTTAAGTTTTTTGAGTAAACTAAGGTGGTGAACTTTGTCGAATGCTTTTGAGAAGTCTAGTAATATTGTATCTATTTGATCATTATTATCTAAGCCTTTTGATAGATCATCTATTAGGCCTATCAATTGTGTTTCACATGATCTGTTCTTTCTAAAGCCATGTTGGTGTGGGCATAGGGCATTATATTTGTCAAGGTGGTTAACTATTCTGCTATATATTATGTGTTCCAGTAATTTACATGTGATACTAGTAAGTGATACAGGTCTGTAATTACCAGGGTCTGACTTATCACCTTTCTTAAAGAGCGGCGTTACATAGGCTAATTTCCAATCCTCGGGCACTTTNGATTAATTCTAGTGTTTCGTGTATGTGTTTAAAAGACGTTTTTTGAAAGATTAATTCTAGTGTTTCGTGTATGTGTTTAAAAGATACCAGCTTTAAGGAGACTTATCATTTCATGACAGAAATCTATTAATAGAAACATCCTGGATGTTTAATAAGACTAATTACTATAAGATGTTAAACATATATCTGGGAATGGGGAAGGATTATATGTATGTGCTTAGTAAACTTGCCCAAGAGAAAACTACATTACAACTTGTAAAACTAAAATTTTCCAAACGTATTGTTAGTCTACTTCTATATTTTAATTTTTTAACGAGGTCCTTCTTCAAAAACGATCGTAGTAGGTAATGAAATATGAATGTTAAATGCGCACCCATGTAAAGAAAAATCTAGAGAGGATCTATTTTTGTCCAGACATAGTCACGTGATTAGTTTAATGTGACGGTATGTTATCAAACAGACACGTGACCTGTTTAATCCCCGAGTGGTTGGGGGGTCGGTAGACGAGCTCCACACCGCAAGCTCCCAGGATGGTTATGTTGTGGGCGCTGTCAAATGTCATGCTTAGGTTAAGGCCGTACATCTTGACCTTCTCAAGGACCAAATCCTTTGTGATGGTTCGGGTAACGTTGGAAACCTGCCAGTATGACAGACAACTATGGTTGTTTAAAAAAAAAGAACAACTCAATTGTACAATTTGACAATAATCTTTGTTAAAAAAATTAATTAACAATAAGTCATCTCAAAGATTTACCCCTGCCAAAACACCACATTATCACTCGCCTATTAAAGCATCATGAATTCCTACCCCTGGGAACGGAAAAGGTTGAAAAGCGAGCTTACCTTTGGCTCCCGGAACGTTTTGGCGTCGACGAATTCAAACGTTCTAAGTATCGCGCCATATGAGATGTGCACTCTTACTCGATCGTTGTACACATTGCCGTCTCTGTGAAGTTGTTAAAAATACACTCAAATGATAACAAAAAATCTTATTTAAAATGTGCAAAAAGGAAATTGTTATAAGTCGGGTGTAAATTCAATTGGCTTGATAAAAAAAGATTGTTATAGAAAACAGCGCGTGGTTGCCTAAGAAGTCGTTATAAAACAACAATCACTTTGCTGACCAAGGCTTTTAACGATACTTAGGTTGGTTTGTTTTTTCCGTCTTGTCAAGCAGACATACATTTTTTTCTACAATCGTTCACTGTGTTGTGACTGGTTCTAGTCCATTGTCACCAGGGATAGGCCTACACCACGACCGACATGGGCGCGGGTATATGCCAACATGTCCAGGGCGAGTCGAGCAGACAAACTGTTGAAACTGAGCCGAGGACAACACCAGGTTTTGTTGACTCAAATGAGAACAGAGCACTACCCAACCGAGTCGTACTTAAACAGGCTAGGTTCTAGACCATAACAGGGTCTCGAAATTTCGGAAGAATAAATTTGTCTCGACAGGCATTTGCCAATCTGAAACAGGTCTGGAGATCTACATACATCTCTGTCAAAACAAAAGTCAGGATCTTAATGGATCCGAAATATGAAGAACGACAGAGACCAAAAAAAGACTCCAGACCTTTATTAAGAGATGCCTCAGATATATTCTGAAAATAAAATGATTCGACTAACTTCGAAAACTCCAAACTGTGGGAGAGGTGTTGACAAAAGACAGTAGAACAACAGATCAATGAAAAAAGGTGGAGATTGATTGGACACACCCTTTGGAAAGATAACAGCAGGGCGAGGCAGGCCTTAAATTGGAACCGCCAGGGCAAACATCAGGAAGGAAGACCCAGGCGTACATGGAGACGGAGCATAATAGATGATGATTTAAGAACTGGAAAGAGCTGGGAAGAATTGAAGCAACTAGCAAGGGAACGTGCACAGTCACGAGCTTTGACAGAGGCCCTATGTTACACAAGGAACCCAAAGGACAAATGATGATGAAATGTCGGAATTCCAGCCTGCCCATTGTAAAAGTCGTGCATCTGTTGACTTCGTGCCCCGCACTGCATGGACTGAGTCGAAGGGGCTCAATCGGGTCAGAGAGACCGGCGCTCGTGCAATGTTGAATGGCAATGCAGATGGAGCAGACAGCCAAGGAAATACCCAGAGCTTTTAGCAAGTAATCTCAGGCTTACTTCCTTGAGATTATATCCGTCCCTTGTACTGTACGCTGTTTTTAAAGCAAAACGAAACCTACGAGTTGTCATTGGGAGTTTGTGTCTCCATTACGTCATCACGGCAATCTTGAATCTGGAAAACTAAAACTTAGTTCCCAGCCAAGACAAATTCCATTTCCTATAGTTTAGTTCCGTTTTAAAAAAAAATTAAACTAGAAAAAAAAATAGATGATAGATGTAAGCTAATTTGAGATGCTTAAAGTGGATGGATGGGATAAGTGAGGACATGAAGACCCACTTACTTGAGGTACGGCCCAGCTGTGGTGACTCGCACCTCACACACCAGTCCGCTTCGGGCGATCTTCTTAGCGTGGGCGATGTTTGTGGAGCATGGGAAGCTGATTTGAGAGACCAGGTCATGGGCGGTGTTCAGGATGGGGTCACCTCTCAGAAAGCAGACGCCCAGATCTGAAGAAACACAAAACCTGGGCTAGTTGTCAGCGTAACACTGGGCAGACGTTTTATTGTTTTCTTGGTACACGGGGTATGATGAAAAATAGCACACAGCTAACAGCAACAGCGAGAGTTAGCTTAAAGAGCTAAATGTAACATTAAGAAATTTTACACTACAAATGTATAAAACTGAGTGCTACAGAAATAAAGTCTACAAAGCGACATGTCACAGTAACAACGCCTGTAAAGCAGAATTTAGCCGTTAAACGTCTATATAGATAAAGCTTGTATAGTTAAAATCTAACAGTAATAAAGGCTATTTAACAGACTATTAACGCAGCGTTATTTCTTTGACTTACTCCACGTCCGCCAAAATGTGATCTTGTTCATGAACCCTGCTTAAGACTACAAACGTGGCAATAAATAAGGCGTCCATTCAAAGCTGAATTTTTCAAAGTTAACCTTCGAACACGGAAGGAAAATGTTCGAATTTGTTGCTCGATTAATTTATATTCATACGAGGACGTTTCATCGACAGCCCTTTTGTACGGACATCGATGAGACATACGCATACATACACAAACTAGCCATACCCCCACCCCCAAACCACACCTACCCCCA
>MUZC01003152.1:521994-535887 GCA_002072015.1 Radix auricularia
GGGGGGCTTTCCAAACACAAGTTATCGATAAATATTCGAGGACACATTGGACTTCTTAAGTTTCACACAAGCCGTGGTGTCCAGACAGTTACAAAAATTACCTAGAGCGGATATTTGTCCCACCAGCAGGACAGTGGTCAGCAGAAGAACGTTCAACAACATTCTCAGCACAGTTTGTGTCGGGAAAGTAGAACTGAACATTGATTTTGTTTAAAATATTTCATTGCATATAAAGCATAATGACATCACTATCCCCTTATGTGCAATAAACTCATTAGAGCTCTCACCAATTTCAAGACTAACTAGCTCAGAATAGGTTATCAATTTTCAATTCAATCCTATCGCAGACTTCAATTATATTTTCTTGAACAGTTTAGAACGTCAAAACGATCAATATATTTTGAAAGTTCTGCAATCGTTATAATCCCTAATCATTCCAATAAAATTATTTTCTTTTTTTTTCCTTTTGAATTTCTACTTTTTGTAACCAACAGTTGTAACACATTAAAATTTTACTGTGAAAGGGTGACTACCTGATATTTGAAATCACAGAAATGATCACCAGTATCGGGCCCTTTAAAAAGGGATTATTTTATACATTTCTAAAAATCTAGTCGTTTCTTAACGTTAAATAACATAGCTTCCTTTAATATTGAACGATCCTAATAGTAAAAGGTTTTTATAGAATTTAAAAATAAATAATAAAAGTATCATAGTTATTTTACGTATTAAATAAGTACAAGTTTATTAGAAAAAAGCGGCTTACCTTGTCAACACGTAGGAAAACTTGGAATTCTCAAAGTGCCGAGAAACAGCGACGATTCGTTATTTATTCCAAAATATGAAAGTCTAATCAATTCAATTATAGATTGTAGTAAATTTCATCGTGCGTGTCACATGTTTTCAAGAGCTTTAGTCCTCGCTATCGTAAATATAAGAATTAGATCGATTATAATCAGGTGATTGTTTTTGTTTAATCAGGCGTCAAATGATAAGAATTCGTTTGTTAACGACAAAAGCGTAGAGCCCAGGGATATTTAAATTAAAAAAAAAAAACGAAAGTTTTCCCTTATTTTAAAGCATCACTTTTATACCACGGCCACTTATGTCAGTGAAAAAGTCAAACGGGTTGCTAAGACTGTCTGGGGTTTTAAATCCTTCTCCAGTCTTGTAATTTTCCGTCGACCTTCGATTTCAAAGTCCACAGCTATGTCTTCCAAAGTCCACAGCTATGTCTTACAATGTCCACATCTATGTCTTCCAATGTCCACATCTATGTCTTCCAATGTCCACATCTATGTCTTCCAATGTCCACAGCTATGTCTTCCAATGTCCACATCTATGTCCTTTAATGTCCACAGCTATGTCTTCCAATGTCCACATCTATGTCTTTTAATGTCCACAGCTATGCCTTCCAATGTCCACATCTATGTCTTCCAATGTCCACATCTATGCCTTTTAATGTCCACAGCTATGTCTTCCAATGTCCACAGCTATGTCTTCCAATGTCCACATCTTTGTCTTCCAATGTCCACAGCTATGTCTTCCAATGTCCACAGCTATGTCTTCCAATGTCCACAGCTATGTCTTCCAATGTCCACAGCTATGTCTTCCAATGCCCACAGCTATGTCTTCCAATGTCCACAGCTATGTCTTCCAATGTCCACAGCTATGTCTTCCAATGTCCACATCTATGTCTTCCAATGTCCACAGCTATGTAATCCAATGTCCACATCTATCGCTTCCAATGTCCACAGCTATGTAACCCAATGTCCACAGCTATGTCTTTAGCTCAATCTGAGCTTATAACTACGCCATTTTTTTTTCTCCTTTGAAATTTTTTTCCCCCATGGAACTCGTATTTTACTTAAGGCGCCATTTGTTGCTGAAGTGGTCACTTCAGGTCATATCGACCGCCTGCCACAGTTGCAACCAACAACTGGACCATTTGTTGATCGAGCGCAGAGCGAGGAACGTAGTCCATTATAAAATAAATTTTTGAAAAGCGGACTTTGGTCAATAGTAGATAATTAAAGTAACTCTATCTTTTCCCTAGAATCTCTTGCTCTGCTCTCAGTTTTAAGGCGGAACCGTACCGTGATGAAACTATGTGATTAGATTTCATAACAAATAGTTGAATGTCGAACAAAGATTCTACAGCTACAACATTGGTTGGCATCCTCCTTCTCCTGCACACCAACCCCACAAATATACCCATCTCCTCTCTTCCAGTATCCCAATCCAATCCCCCCCCCCCGACCAACGGGCAAAACTAAGTAAGTTTGTTAAAATGGTTCATGCCATTATAACTATGATTACAATATAACGAATGTATATTAGGAACTACACCAGGAGCTACCGATGTTGTAACTGTTACTTCTAGGTAAACGCTCATACTAGTTATTGTTACCCAAAGGAGTCAATAAACACCCACACTAGTCATTGTTACCCAAAGGAGTCAGTAAACACTCATACTAATAATTGTTACCCAAAGGAATCAGTAAACACTGACACCAGTTATTGTTACCCAAAAGAGCCACTAAATACTGATTCTAGTCATTGTTACTAAACACTCATGCTAGTCATTGTTACCAAAAAGGAGTCAGTAAACACTCATACTAGTCATTATTACCCAAAGAAGTCAGTAAACACTCATACTAGTCAATATAACTCAAAGGAGCCAGTAATACCAACAGTGGCTACATTGAGTTCAAAGACATGACTAACACTCACACCTGGAGGGACCATTTAGAACTTAGTCAATACTCGTTGGTACCATAACATTTTCATTGATTTAGTATGTATACACATATTTGGAGTTAGCGGACAAACAATAATGACATTAGAGCTTCAGGGTGTTTGTGAACACGCAACTTTCCTTTAATATTTTTAACAAGAACTTGAAAGTACTTTGACAATAATACCCAATTTTTGAAAGCGTTTGAGGTGGAGGGGGGTGAAAGGGCGGTTCTTTCTATTATTACACAAGTTTTATCAGTATATAAACAAAAAGCGGAGATCGCTATCAAGGTTACTGTATCCATTAACTCAACGACACCCAGCTGTGACCAGCGTTCGCCAGTTCAATGGAGTATTTTGTCTTTAGCCAATTCCCTTGATAATAGAAATGTTATATTATGACATTCAAATGTTTATAAATGAATTGAGATAACATCTTTATCAGACTTAACTCTTAAAATATAAAAAAAAAATTTAAAAAATTTTCTAAAGCTTTCTATGTTGTTCAAAAGTAAAGTGCTTTTTAAAATAAAAATGATTATTTTTTTAAATACATTATGTGATCTATTTTTCCTGTAAGAATTGACAATACATTTTGCAAGCGCCAAATTAAAAGTCTAAAATTTGCAAACTGAAATTTTAAAAAATACAAAGCGAGCCTCTTTCTGTCGCGGACCGTAGTTTGCCCACCCCTGCATTAGATAATCAATTTCATTTTTTTTTCTTTATGCTACAAAAAAAAAAAAGAAAAAAATATAAAAAAATTTAAAAAAATTAAAAAAAAAAACCCATTAAAATTATGATAATGATGTTTTGGAAGAATAAACCATATAAGTACACCAAAAACTTTTTTCGAGTAGTTTACTTAGGGTAAAAGCAAACGATATTCAATTATATGTTCATTCATAATAGTGTAATTTTCGACACTACTTCAGCCCCTATGTTTTATAGCTCAGAAGGCATTAGTATCAAAAGACTTCAGATTCATCAAGGAGTTCGAAGTTTTGGCTTTAGAAACGTTCACATATTTTTATATAGTTTATTTATCTCTTTAACTTTTATTTGTTGTGGCTTTAAAGAAAATCTTATTGAATAATATTTAATTTTTTTTTCATGATTAGACGCTAATTAACAATGAGGAATTCGCCGCCCCCTCCCCCCAACATATTTCCGCTCAGAGCATTCGATTGGCTTATGTCTGAAATTTATAGGGTACAGTTATTGTCTGCTTTTAAAACAGTAGCGGCTGTCTTATTTGAATAATTATCTAAGTTATTACCACATCAGTGTCACTTTCTCATGCAGTAGCATTAATATCAGAAGAATTTTTATCCAATAAGAAGTTTGAAGCTTTGGCAGAAGAAGCGTTCACATACTTTAGGATATTTCATTTATTTCTTTTTTTAATTTCATATTTGGCTTCTCTTTTATTTAGTTAAAGAATTACATTTTCTTTTAAAATTTTCCCTGTTAGAAAGTAATAAACGAGTATGAATTTGCCGCCCCCAGCCAAGTGCCACCCGGGGCATTTATCCCCTATGCCCCCCTCGCTCCACCACTGCAATCATATAAGATATTTAACACCTGTTAAAATAGGTGTAATATAAATGCGGTTTATAAATGAGGAACTATTTTTTTTTATTACACAGTATAGTAGCATAAACTCTATTATTTGAACATTCCTTACATAACACCTACCAGCAACCGATACATTAAAAAATATGAAAACTATGGCTGCGGAAATTACCGATTAATTTCTCGGTTAATCGGTAAATGTTTTTATCGATTAAAATTATTTTAATCGATAAAATAGTGATTAAAATTAAAGAATTGTTTTTAATTATTTTTTCCGATTTACTAATAAATAATTAATTATAAATAATAGTTTGTTTTTTAAAGTACAAACTGCTACATTTAAAAAACAGACTCTAAAAGTGTAAACATAAATATTGACATTATATTGAACTACTTATATTTAAATATATCTCCTAACAATATTATATTTTAAAATTAAATAAAATAAAATACTTAAGTTATGGGCATTTTTAGAAATGTCATAAAAGGGCACAAAATGCAAAGGAAAACAGCGTAGTGAAAAAAGATTATTATGAGGTCTTAGAAAAAAATCATAACTTTTGAACACTTGGGATAAAAAGATGATCTTTATGTTTTTGTTAATCATCAAACAATTTCTATGTAGCTGTATTACTTGCATATTTAAAAATTAATTTGAAATTTTCATCCAAGTGCCTAAACTTTGATGCGTTATTTAACTCATTATTATTTCTAAATATGCTTTAAAAATAACTCAATAAAAAAAATTCCATTGCCTCTTTTTATTACTTCTCTTGAAATTTTCAGTTGAATGACGTCATACATCTTTATTTTTAGCTTAACAAAATTATCGATGAATTAATCGGTAATTTCTCAAAAGTTAACGATTAAATTTAATTTAATCGATAACAGCCCTAATGAAAACGTATTATTTGTTCTTGGGCCATAAAAAATTTATATTAAATTTTAACCAGTGCGAAACCAGTGTGTTATCAATTAACGCTAAATAGGAAAGTACTGCTTTCATTATTACCAACAAATGAAAGCGTTCTCTGTAAGATATTTCCACATAATTTGAGAGAACAGGAGTATAGGATATTATTTAATTTGATAGTATTACATCAGATATTACTATTTCATGCCAGTGGATTCTGATAGATATTAATATAAAAATGCTGGCAGACGTCTGGTTTATTGTTAATTTTTTTCCAAAACATAAATATATTTTCGTTTATTGAAATCCGAAAACCAACTTTATGAAAACATTTGATTTCATATGGATTTGCAATGAAATCTGGGGGGAAAAAGTTATATTGAACGATTCAGGTAAATTTTTTAGATTTGAAAATAATATTAAAAAATCATTGTCTCATGAAGTCATCATCTATTTGTTCTACTGCTACTTTGGTCACAGGGACTTAATGAAAAAAAAAAAACAGGGGACAATCATCTAACGTCTTGACAGCAGATATTACGTCCAGCTCTGAAATTCTAAACACTCTTTTCAAGAAAATATGGGAGTAAGAAAAGATACCAAATGAATGGAAAGAATGACATCTCATTAAGCTCACGAAGAAAGGAGATCTTAGTTCCTGCTTCAGCTATAGAGGAATAACCCTCCTATCAAAGTTTTCAACAGATTGCTCCTAAACAGCATAAGGCAGGCAATAGATACCCACTCTAGAGATCAACAAGCAGGTTTTTAGAAAAATCAGATCCTGCTCTGACCTAACTTCCACGCCGAGAATTATATTGGAACAACCCCTGAAATGGAACTCGCCTCCCCACAACGACTTTAATGGCTACCAGAAAGCTTTCAATAGTGTTGATAGGTCACATCTGTAGAAGATGCTAAGACATTACTGGGCACCACTAAAAATAAAAGACTTAATTAATGCTTCTAATGGAATGTCATGTAGATTAGTTCCTGGCCAACAAACAGCGAAGATTGTGTAACAAGGAAAAAAAGAACACGTCAATTTTTAACCAAGAAACATAAATTTGCATTGTGTCATTTTTACTTTCTAATAAGTTTTTTTTTTCAACATATTTTTTCCTTGGAGGGGGGGGAGACAAATCTGGGTTTCGTCCCCGGGCAGCAAAGACTCCCGCTACGTCGCTGAAAATATACATATACATACTTTAATGAAAAATCTCATTCAATATCTTTTTAATTTCTTGCGTTAGCTTTCAAGACCCAAACAGTTTTTCACATAAACAGTTCAATGATATTAGTATGAATTGTATTTTTAGAATGTATGTTCATAAATTGTGATATGGAATAGATTAAAAACCATAACTTTATTTTTTAATACATTGTACATATTTTGTGTCTACAACTAAACCAAACGATTAGGTGGCGTAGCTAGGTGGGGCGGTGGGGGCGGTCCGCCCCGGGCGGCACTCATTCAAAGGGCGGCATTTATGGGCATTAAAAAATTAAAGCCTTTTCCGAAAACTGACTCTTTTGTTTGAAAGGGGGAAAACCCTGGTGAAAAAAAGGAATCTTAATTTTGAGTTTTAATTAACGGATTCTTGCAACGTTTTTTTTTATTACTTAGTGGTTGTTATAACTACCAATTTTAAAATTTTAAGATCGATCAAAAAGGGTAACGATTTGTTTGGAAAATGAATCAGTGTACGTCACAGATGGCGCTTTTGAAAGAAAACTGCACAAAAATCAGCAACACATCACCGCTGGTCCGAAAATATGTACTATTAATAATATCACCACGACAGTTTTAGCGTGGAATTTCGACATTCGCAGAATGATGCGCTAATAAGTACCTACATGCAGGGTTGTTAACAATACTAAAAAAAGTATTGGCAATACCAATACCAATACAATTTTAAAACCAGTATTGCAATACCAATACCAATACAATTTCAAAACCAGTATTGCAATACAATACCAATATTTATTTATTATTGCCTTACCAATACCAATATTTGGGTCATTCGACGAATAAAACGCAAATACGTAATTCATCGCTCTATATCACTTACATCGATAAATGATGACAACATTTTGGGCTAATTTAGACAATGTATTTTTAACTAAATTTTGTTCAATAGTTAACACTTGCTTCATCAGTTTTCCTCAAAGCATTCAAAATTCTTTGACAACATATTAAATAAGTCGGCATACCTTAACGTCCTTAAGCAACACGATTTTTAATATATATACTGTACACATATTTTGAATGAATGAATGGATGGATGGATGAATGAATGAAGCAAATGACTGTCATAGAAAAGCAAATGATACATAAACGGTTAAACATCATACTATAGTAAAAACAGTCAGACCGAGTCAGTGGAATGCATCACATCTGGAAAACTAACGATGAGCGATGAATTTTAGTAGAGTTCACAGGGTAACGCCACCTATTTGGCCGTTACCACTTAGCAAGGCGAAGAAAAGTAACCATTTCAAAATGCGCACTGCTCAGTCGTGAACGAAGAGGGGAAAATACTCGTCCTCCTAATGAAAACAACCTTTCAACAGCAGCGCTTGAAGGAAGTCCTGTATTCAGGTCTATGTATATTTTACGGATATGTGGATAGGCATCCAATGATGCAATACTGTCTGAAGTGTCTGCCGAGTAATTATTAATTTATTGATTCACATCAGGTGAATCATTCACACGATGTCGTCTGGCTGACAATCCAGTGAAGAAGTCTGGCTGATTATCTGTACCATCAGCAGCAGCCGACGTTGCTTTCTGATCATCAGTAGGAGCAACCAACAGTGATAGTGAAACGCGTCTCTTGAGTGCTTCAATAAGATGCGTACACTGTTAATCATCATCTATCCAGTCAAACTTAAATTTGGGATGTACAACGGATGCCAGCTGAGCATCAATGCTGTCAAACATGTTTGAAAATCTTCTATCGATGGCATTCAAAAGACATGAAGCTAATGGATAACAAATTACGAGCCGATCATTCTTTCCTTGAACAAGAAACACTTTTAACTGAGCCTTCATCACGACAAGTGTTGGTAGAAGGAAACCAATTCCAATGTCTTTTTTAGTTTCACCCTATAAAATATCTAGTCCACAGCAAACATGCTTCATAACAGCAACATACTCTTTAACAAATGTTTTCTGTACAGGCTGTAGTCTTTTGATATCAAGTTCATCACAAAGTTTGTCAAACTTAACTTCCATGTCACTTACACAGAGAATGTTGTAAACTCTGGTGACAGCATCATACATTGAATTCCACCGGGTTTCACCAGGTGTTACCAAAAGCATACCAAGTGAATCCTTGATCTTTTCAGAAGCTACAACTGATCGGTTTTGTTTATTCCAGTGGGCTGTCAATTTTGAAAATGTCTGAACTGATGTTCTCTTATAAAGTGGATCATCAATTTTAACACAGACACTTGTTGCTACAAGGCTGAGCAAATGACAGGCACACTTCCAATGTGCCGGAAGTTGATACAGGATCTGATCGTCATCTGTACTGCTTGTTGGATTCAAGGTCTCATCAATCTCCTGATACTGAATATTCTGAATCGTTAGAATTGTCGTCACCATTCTTATCAATTTCCACGCTGCTATCTTCAGACTCATCAACTGAAAAGAGACGGAATGCTTTTATGAAGTTTGACCCACTGTCAGTGACAGTGAAACATATCTTATTTTGCGACTCATACTCTTCAAAGATCTCCTCCAGTGTCTTTGCTATTACATCGTAAGTATGTTTGCCATTTAGTTGACGAACAGCAAGACAGGCAGCCTTTCGTGACAGGGTATGATTATCTTTAGTTGACGAACAGCAAGACAGGCAGCCTTTCGTGACAGGGTATGATTATCTTTATTTGACGAACAGCAAGACAGGCAGCCTTTCGTGACAGGGTATGATTATCTTTAGTTGACGAACAGCAAGACAGGCAGCCTTTCGTGACAGGGTATGATTATCTTTAGTTGACAAACAGCAAGACAGGCAGCCTTTCGTGACAGGGTATGATTATCTAACCAATGCTCGGTTATTCCCAAAAAGCTGCACCTCCGAGACGTGGTAGCGCTCTCGACTGTCACACTGATGGTCACGAGTTCGAATCCACACGAAAGTGAGGATTTGTTCTCGGGGCCTGAGGAGTCCCCGAGTCACCCAGCTCCGAATGGGTACCTAACTAGACAATAGTTAGGCGGCTGGGGTAATGCGTGGAACCCCTATAGCCGTGGCCTGTGACCGCTGCATCACTTGCCAACAGATCATCTCTCATGGTCTGTGGACGCAATTATCTTCTGCATAGAAGGAGCGTCTGTATATCTAAGATAAGAGTGACATAAACGTCCAGCAGTCTGCTGTAGTGCAAACACGATTCACTGAACATAGTGTATGTCTGAGTTCTCGTTTCTTCAACTTGAAACGTTCTTCCAACTTCTTTGTTACGGTTTGTCGACAGGCTGGATACAGTCGGCCTTGTGTGATTTGGTGGATGAGACGACGGAAAGAGTCAGTGTTGACATGATGCACAGATAGAACACTGTCCACTATATAATCTACAACAAAACTATCAAGCTGTTGTTGAGTCAGCACTGAACAGGATTCTAGCTTGATCTGTTTCATTTTAGATCCTGAGTTGTTTTCATGTAATTGCTCACTGTGACGTTTTGCACCACACTTCTCCTGTCGCAGTTCATCACAAAGTTTGTTGAATTTGGTAAGACATGATGGGTGCACAGCTGCAGGTAAGACATGATGGGTGCACAGCTGCAGGTAAGACATGACGGGTGCACAGCTGCAGGTAAGACATGACGGGTGCACAGCTGCAGGTAAGACATGACGGGTGCACAGCTGTAGGTAAGACATGACGGGTGCACAGCTGCAGGTAAGACATGACGGGTGCACAGCTGCAGGTAAGACATGACGGGTGCACAGCTGCAGGTAAGACATGACGGGTGCACAGCTGCAATGTGTTTCTTTAGATTCTGACGAGATGTGTTCACACATGATATTGACTTTTGTTGGCCACCAACGAACATTTCTTACAACGATACAGCGAATTGCCTGCCTTTTCAGCCGGACCAACGTACTGGAAGTATTCTTTTGGCACAGGTAAACTACTGCTACCACTGGACACTTGTTGAGGTACTGATATAGTCTGTGAAGTTGTGGAAGTGTTGTGATCTGCCATGGTTTAATGTCTCTGAAACAAACAAAACGTTACATATTATAATTATAGATGGCAGACACATGCATGGGTAGTGGAATGGTGACATGAGTCACATGGCCCAGAAAAGGCCAGCATTAAACCATGTTTAAAGTATACATTTATATTAAATTGCTAATTAAAGCAACAAGAAAACTATAAAGTTTTTGAGACTACAATATTTGAATTAGTTTTATGATAGTACTATTTCCCTCATAACTTTTTTTAATTTTAGAGATATGGTTATCAAATTTTCAGGAGACATTCACAATCCAATTTACAAAACAATGAATGTTTAAATTATATCAAGATTTTGAATTTTGTAAAAATATATTTGAATGCTTGTTGAAGAAAATCAAGGGCGAATATTATTGTTTTTTATAGGTATAAATTTAAATCAGTACCTTGAAACACTAGAGGATAGAAGAACCAAGAGTAAATTAGTAATAATACATAAGACAATTAATTCTAATTTAGAAATACAACACAAAGATAACCTAATACAACCCTCAAATAGACATAAAGACAAAAACACCTTTCTTATTCCATATGCAAGAACAAACACATACAAGTTTTCTTTCTTTCCGTCCGGTATTCGGGCGTGGAATGGGTTGCCTGAAGAAACCAGGAAAGCCACCACTTTATCATCTTTTAAAACTCTAGTAAGAATACAGGACTAAACACAAACCATAGAAATACGTAGGACGCAATAATCTTCTGTACAGAAGGAGCGTCTGTAACATATAAGATAAGATAAGATAAGTTGCATGCCTGATGTATTATTAATTATTTATATTGTAAATGTAAGTTTAAACTGAATGCAAGTTACAATATATTATTTTTGGAAATACCCCGCCCCACCCCGTTGATTCCTGATTACTGAAATTTCAAATTAAAATCAAATTCTATTATTATTTGAAGATTTAAGTATCTCATCAAATTATAATAAGACTAAGAACATTTTTACTGTCAATTTCTGAGTAAATAACTTGTATTATTTATTTAGATGCGAATTTACTTAAATGTCATTCATAACTTGACATAACACGTGTCATCGTTCTTGCCTTACTTAATATATTATCACATATTTGACAATAAAGATATTTAGAGTTCTGCAATGACATAACATTTCAATCTCTTTTAATTATATCTACGTCTATGTTACTTAGTAATAATATCTAATTAGTTTTTATTGAAATTTCTTTCTTTTCATTATATAATATATTTAAAAATATTAAGTGTTTGTCAAATGTATATTGTCGGGTATCGTTTTCTAGGGTTTATGGTTCCCGGAGTTCACACCAACACTGTTGTACAATTAATGCAATTCAAAGTCCTTTTCAAAAGCACAACCTTTATTGACAGGTATGTAACTTGACATCAATGTAATCACCTATGCCGGCGTACAGTCCAGCCAGCCAACACACAACTCTAACAGTTCCGCTCTTCTCGTGTTCACCCACCGGTGATCTCTCAACACGCCACTGGTCTCTGCCGCATAACCCCTTGTCCTCTCTCACTGCGTCTGCATACGTCTCCCCTCACACATCGAGACACACGAGTTATATACCCGTGACCCCTGGACAGACCTTGGGTGGACATGAACACATTCACACGTGAATTGAGATTCGTTCACAGTCAAAACACGATCTTGTGACCAGGCAAAAATACAACTTTAAAACGCAGTGGTTCTCATACCCCTGACATATATGTCCTCATTTTTTGTAAAAAGAAGGTGGCGGTGGTAAGAAATAACAAAAATGTTTAACATCAAACATTAAATAAAAAGATTACAACAATATTTTCATTATTAATTCTAAGGTAAGTATCAATTTTGGACTTGGTATTTTTGTATTAGGTAAAAACTTCTAATGATGCTCTTATAATTGATTTTAATAGCATACCAAATAGTTATAAATAATATAAATATAACTAAGTATAATTAAACACTATAATATATACTAATACTATACAATTATATACTAGAAACATAATAGTATTAGTATTAGGGTCTAATGTTTTATTAATGAAGTTATTTGGACCTGTATTTCTTTGTGAACTGACTTTAATATTACTAATGACTAATGCTAAAAATTTCGCATTACTATAACTTTAATTTTTATAGTAATTAGTATTGTCTTGATAATTATTATAATTATAATAATTACAATATTAAATATTAATATAGTTTATTTATTTATATATTAATAAAATTATAATTATATAAATAATAACAATTACTTATATTTATATTATTTTATATATTATAATTATAATGACTTATATTATAATTAGGCCTATAAGGGCATATGCCTATACTTNAAAAGTCATGAAAACCCACATTTCATCAAATCATGTATCTCATGGAAATAGCAACAAAAGTCATGAAAACCCACATTTTATCAAATCATGAATCTCATGGAAATAGCAACAAAAAAAAGTCATCACAACCCACATTTCATCAAATCATGAATCTCATGGAAATAGCAACAAAAGTCATGAAAACCCACATTTCATCAAAATCATTAATCTTATGGGAAAAGTCTAACATCATATCAAAAAAAAAATGTCCGAGGTCTCCAGCCTTCCAAAACTTATTTGCTAAAAATTCTTAGCCATTGGCCATAATGGTGGTATACATCTTTTGTCCCCATTCTTGGACAAAAGGCGACCCAAGTTACCACTGTGTAGACGTATCCGTGGTAACGCAAGCATAGACTGCATTTCACCCATGGCTATATTTAAACTCCTACTGGTGCCAAATTCACCTTTTTTTCCGTTCATGCTTGTGGCGAGCCACTCATCCTCGCTCCCACTTATAAATGTTGTCATCACGACCCCAACTTTCGTGATAAATGTTTTCATGACGACCCCCACTATCGTCCAAATCATTAGCCCCAACGCCCAAGCACGCAGGCCATCTGATTCACGCTCTCCGCACCTCGATCTAAATCCCAACTGGCGGTGACGCCTATGCGTGTTCCCGTCGGTCACGGTCTGGTCACCCATGGTCCATTTATCTCTGGTCCGACCTTTCCCCACACAGTCAATCTCCCCGCACTTTTCCGTGAGACAGTCTTGGCCACGAGAAAAGTCTGCCCCACCTTCACAAACATTGTCTGTCTCTATCGACTCGACCCAATTTTTCCCTGAGCTCATGTCACAATCGCGTGTGACCCCCTTGCCGCGGTTCTCATTACTTTTATTTTCATCACAGTCGGTGCTTATTTCCACCATCTCTGCAGAACACGTTGCAGCCTTCCCCTCAACACACTCATCCACTATCACAACCATAACTCTCTCCCCTTGTGTATATCCTCCCTGCTATGTTCTCTCATCTATCGTTACAAACTGATCTACAGTTTGCCTCTCACTCTGCCCATGGTCAACCTGTCGATTTTCATTACTGTCCTTGCTCATTTCTACCATCTCTG
>MUZC01003152.1:539425-571771 GCA_002072015.1 Radix auricularia
TTTTTTTTAAAAAAGTAAAATTTTTTTTTGTTCAGTGGGGGGGGGGGGAGCGACCCTTATAACTTTCTTGTATTTTTATAATGTGTATTTATAGGTTTACCATCTTATGCGGCTTCTTTTATTACTGCTTACATAAATAGGGCATGCAATGGTAAAATTGTTCCCCACCTTCTACAATACACTTTGTTTCAATTACAATCATTTATTCAAGTTTAAGAATTTATAAAAACGTGGGACGTGGTGGTCGAGAGGTAGCGCTCTCGACTGTCACGAGTTCGAATCCACACGAAGGTGAGGATTTGTTCTCGGGGCCTGAGGAGTCCCCGAGTCACCCAGCTCCGAATGGGTACCCAACTAGTTAGGCGGCTGGGGTAATGCGTGGAACCCCTATAGCCGTGGCCTGTGACCGCTGCATCACTTGCCAACAGATCATCTCTCATGGTCTGTGGACGCAATTATCTTCTGCATAGAAGGAGCGTCTGTATATCTAAGATAATTCTAAGATAAACCATCATGTGATTGACTTAAGGGGCCGTTCATAAATGAAGTCAGGTGATTTCGGCTGATTTTTCACCCCCTGCCCCCTCGTCACACGGTGTCATGAAACGAAAACTTAGACCCCTTACTCAATGTGACGGGACAAAAATCCCCACCCCCCAATACAAGCGGTATTTTCTATTTGAAAATGAGCGTGTTTAAAATATTTTTTTTTGTCATTTAAATATGTTTTGAGTTAAAGGCTGCACTCTAAATACTCTAATATTGTAACACGTGTGAAACCACGTAAAACTTCATTGAATAAAGTGTCGGTAACCATATTTTTCAGTGAAACTTTTATTTAAAGTTGCGCGTTTTGAATGACTTAATATGTGTGTTCCCCCTCCTCCACGGTGCGTGACGTCATTTATGGGCGACCCCTAAAAGGGCAGCATATTAAAGACCGCCCCGGGCGGCAAAAACGCTAGCTACGCCACTGAAACGACCTGCAACATTGCAGGCATAAAGAACATTTTTATTTCATAACATTGAAAATGCATGCAAAATTGAAAGTAAAAAGTAAATTTAATGTTCATTTCTAAATTGTATAAAAAAATGTGACCAAAGAAAAATCTTGCAAACTTGCATCTTGAAGTCTTAAATCTGGAGAGCAACGAACTGGAACTGACGTCAGAAGTTTACCCATCATCAGTTTTTGCTTCATTGGTTAAACTTGCAAATCTGTTAACCAACATTAACATCCACATATCCTTTTATAACAGGGTTCGGGAAACCACAGCTCGCGAATCAGACATGGCTCTATTGATGGCTGCGTCTGGCTTTCAGACAATGGTTCGCTTATTTTAAAAAAAAAGTTTATTAAGACTCCTTCGATCTACATATTAATTACATGTTAAAAAATCAGCATAACCATGTTATTTAAATGGAAGTCAGAGACATAATTATTATGTTTTTAGTGTTGAAATAATTTAAAATGCAAACATTTACTTCTATTTTTTTTTTGGTTTTGAACATAATTACTTTAAAAAATATCTGGTGTTTATAGCTCTCTCAAAAAAGTTTCCCGACCACTGCTTTACATTAACAACTATGCCAGCAAACAAACAAAAATGATTTAGTTAACGTAGAATATTTATATTTTCTATTGCTTATTATTATTGAATACTTTGAAAAACTTTAACTTCATAAACTATAACTTAATATCAGTCGTTAGAGTTTTGCCGTGACCAGAAAACAAATTTTATTTATTTTAAAACATTGAAATATATCAATATAAGTTTCACTAACTCTTGCAGTCCACCCACTCACCAAGATTTACTGGTATTTCCCCTCATCGACTCTGCTCTTCAGATCGGGACAAAGTTTGTTAACCCGCAAGAACAATAACTCCGCTGGTTGACAAGTCACGTCCCTTAGACAAGACTGATCGCGTTCAAAACCTTACATCTCACCAAATCAACTTCTGAATTCCCGTAACTGAAGTCCAGTCCTTTCTTGAGAAGGAAGATATGGCTTTAAGGATATTCAGACAAACAACAACAACAACAACAAAAAATAATAAAAAAATAAAATAAAATAAATATGATGCGCGGAAAAGAGACAGTAGTGAAGGGTTCATTTCAGTTGGTTCGAGTGGGTTGTTTAAACTACTTGTTGTTCGTCCACGGGTCGGTATTAATCTTTTAATGGTCGGTATTGTCAACCCTACGGTCAGTATCATTTGCCTAGGGGTCAGTATGGTTTTTTCCAATAATAATAATAATAATAATAATAATAATAATAATAATAATAATAATAATAATAATAATAACAATAATAATAACAATAATAATAATAATAATAATAATTAGTCAGTAATAAGAAATTTTTGTCCAGAGGTCGGTATTATTTGCTCCTATGTCTTTTGCTAAGAGCCCAGTGGCCTGCAATATTTGAGACTCCCTTTCGCATTGCCACTCGCCTCGCATACAATAAACCTGTGTTAACACAGGCCTTAGTTAACCCAACAAACATTCAGGAAGAAATCAGACTGAACCTATACGGGAATAGGCGAAGACGGTATATTATCTTTAATGCTCGATAATAAATTCCAAAAAAAATGTGTTTTCCGATTGACGTTATTCCATTGGGATTGTTTTAATGTTCATAGCTCATAACCCCACGGAGTCCCGGATACACTATTCATTCTCAACTCCTTGACATGGTTTATCACCACACGCAAAGCAGGGGTTTCCGCGGTAGGTCTATTTATAGATGATGACGACGTCACTGATAAGCAGTTAGGGAAGGGTGCACCCATAAGAACTGACCGGGTAAATATTGTTTATATTCTTACTGGTTACAGTCAGGATAACAACGAAAGATTATGGTCGGACTTGCTCGGTTATTGGGCTGCATTCGAACATTTGCCTTGTGATTTTTTTAAAACGAGATGGTGTTTAGTAAAACACTGTGGAATTTGTGCTTCTTTTCAAGTGTTGTGAAGTGTGTTCTTTGTGATGTGATAGACGTCGAGCTGGGCATACACGCTCAGCACACAGTGACAAGACGATCAGTACACGGCAATAGCGTGTTGCCGGGGCGTGTTTCTGTGCCTGGTTGGTTCTATGGACACAGAGAACCGTTATTCGGACGCACGAACTGGACGCTTTTATCACTCGTGCTACACAATCGAGCACTTATTCCAGGACAAGTTAATGCCCGTTACGTTGAAAATTTAAAATCATCGAACAACAATTGGGAGAATAAATCTAAAGAACTATTTTCCAGATCATCGATAATGCATTATTTTAATTATTTGCGGGATAAGCGAAGCAAACAAATTAATAAAGTTGGACATAAAATTAAATCACAATTTATGTTTGAAAATCTGGAAGATAGGTACCAACATGTTCAGAAAGTACTGAAGAGAGACGTGAGTTCAAATCTAACTGACAGAGAAACAATGCAAGTGTTCACTTCAAATTCAAACCGTGAGAAAATATCTCAACCATCGGCAGAGAGAGCTCAACTACCGACAGAGAGAGCTCAACTACCCGCAGAGAGAGCTCAACTAACGACAGAGAGAACTCAACTACCGACAGAGAGAGCTCAACTACCGGCAGAGAGAGCTCAACTACCGGTAGAGATAGCTCAACTATCGACAGAGAGAGCTCAACTACCGACAGAGAGAGCTCAACTACCGACAGAGAGAGCTCAACTACCGACAGAGAGAGCTCAACTACTGACAGAGAGAGCTCAACTACCGACAGAGAGAGCTCAACTACCGGCAGAGAGAGCTCAACTACCGGTAGAGATAGCTCAACTATCGACAGAGAGAGCTCAACTACCGACAGAGAGAGCTCAACTACCCGCAGAGAGAGCTCAACTAACGACAGAGAGAACTCAACTACCGACAGAGAGAACTCAACTACCGACAGAGAGAACTCAACTACCGACAGAGAGAGCTCAACTACCGACAAAGAGAGCTCAACCACCGGCAGAGAGAGCTCAACTACCGACAAAGAGAGCTCAAACACCGGCAGAGAGAGCTCAACTACCGACAAAGAGAGCTCAACTACCGACAAAGAGAGCTCAACCACCGGCAGAGAGAGCTCAACTACCGACAAAGAGAGCTCAACTACCGACAAAGAGAGCTCAACCACCGACAGAGAGAGCTCAACCACCGACAGAGAGAGCTCAACTACCGGCAGAGAGAGCTCAACTACCGGCAGAGAGAGCTCAACCACCGGCAAAGATAATCGAAGATTTAGGTGAAACCGTAGGATTTGGTAAATTCGATTTCAACACGGCGTACAACGCAAGCCCGTGTGCTGTTGTAGAAATTAGCCTCGGTTTGATGGTTAACTGCACATACCTTAATCTAGATCACATAGAACCACATTGGTTTCCGGAGAATGCGTCCGTCGTGTTACTTGACAACAATGCCCTAACAACAATCCCTGGAGGCATATTTAAGAATTTGAGTAAACTTGTCATTTTAAGTGCCACAAACAACCAACTTGGGAAACTTGATGATGAAAGTTTTTTTGGACTGGGTCATCTTGAAATCTTAAATCTGGAGAGCAACGAACTGGATATGACGTCAGAAGCTTACCCACCATCAGTTTTTGCTCCATTGGTCAGTTTAAAAGAGTTGAGACTTCTACAACAGCTTTCAGTTGGTTACCATTCTTATCCTGAAGGATTTTTCAAATTTCTCAAGAACTTACAAGTTTTGTCTATCAACACGGTAGGGCAAACTTTGTACTTCGATTCAGATTTCAAAAGTTTAACAAATCTAACACAACTCGAGATAACGGGTGATGTTCATTTCATGGACAATTCAAGTTTCGAGAATGTCATTCAGTTGAAGACTTTAAAAATGGACTCATTTCTCTCGCTTCAAAATGTCACTTCCGGACTCTTTGAACCCTTGAAGAATCTTGATGTTCTGGATCTATCGTATCTGCAGGTAGGCTTGAGGGAAACTCTCGGGTTGTTTGCTCCCTTTGAAGGCCGGAACATGTCGCTGATCTCCCTTGACGCCGTCAATCGTTATTCTCACGAGAGTTACACCAGCATCCTCAGCGGGGACGGAGTCCTTGACGCCGAGAAAATGAGATATTTGGTGAAAATCTGCGTCAGCGATGTCAGGCTGTCGAGGAATAAAATTTTCGTTGTTGAAGAAAGCGCTTTTCAGGATCGCTATGTCTGGAATAAGTGTTTGAAAAAAACTGGAAATCATAGCCAACCCGATTGTGGGAACAACCACAGCTTTGGTGAGTCTGCTGCAGTTCCAAAGCTTAACGTCTTTTAAGATAACAGGGCCGTTACGAAACTGTTCAGATGTGAACGAGATGCTAAGTGGATACGCCGCGTTCAAAGGAGTCGTGACTTCGAGACAAACCTTTACCTCCGTTAGTTCTAAGACCAGGATAACGTCATCGCACGATTTACACTACGCTACCCGTCGTGTCATAAGATCAAAATATCAGAAAGAAAGTTTGAAAGAAAAAGACCAAAGCGAAAACGCCTCTTCGTTCAAAGTAGAACATATTGTTAAAGATGAAACCAATAAATTCATCCACGTTTCCAGTTCTCTACGGAAACTCGCCATGCAAAGCCTCATCGATTCGGGGTACATTTCTCAAAGCTACACAATACGTGGGGCCGAAGGCATCACAGAATTAGATCTCTCGAACAACAACTTCAAGGATTTCCTTGGTACTTTATCTGGATTTACAGGTCTAAAAACATTTCTACTTTCTGGTAATGATCTTTCCACTTTGTCGGTGTCGTTTTTTGACACTTTTCCTAATGTAGAAAACTTAGACATCTCCAGCTGCTACTTGCAGTCCTCGTTCTTTACCGGAACCGGAAGCCGACTTTTTAAAGGCCTACCAAATGTGAAAAGGCTTGATTTATCCTTAAATTTATTGAGTCTTCTAACACGTGACATTTTTTCTTGGAACCCAGCAATAGAGAGTATATATCTTTCTGGAAATAGATTTCGGGAAGTTCCGTTTGATTTGAAGTACACTCCAAACCTGAAAGTACTTGACCTCAGAGAAAATTCAATAACAACCTTGAAGAACGAAATTTTAACTAAAATGGACGACCTGAGTATCAAATCTTACACATTTTCTCTGTACCTGTCTGGAAATATATTGTCCTGTAGCTGTGAGAATTTACATTTCTTGCAATGGATCTTCTCTACAAATGTTAATCTTGACAATGAGAGAAATTTCACGTGCATGGACAGCGCAGGTGTTTTGACCTACACATCTGCTTTCGTTGACCTTGAAGGAGTCTGGAGAAAGTGTCGAGGGCAATTTTTCTTTTCGGCATCCCTGATTCTATTTTGTGTTATGTGCATCGGATTTTTAACGGTGTTTGTTGTGAATAGAAATAAACTCTACATAACATCAACGCTTCTCAAACTGCTAGGGGGATTTAAACTTAAGTCTTTATCTGATTACAAAGTTGGTGTGTTTATCGGTTACGCTGACAAAGATTATCGGTTTCCATGTTCACATCTCAGGGTCTACATCGAAAAGAACCTCGGCTTATCGACCTACATCCTTGACCGTGACCTCAACCTTTCGTGCGACACAGCTTCCGGTATTTCGTACGCCATTAACTGCAGCTGGAGAACCGTTTTGGTTATAACAGAGCGGTTTCTGGTTGAAGACCAGTGGGCCATGTTTACTTTGAGGTCAGCTCTGTACTCTCAAACCGCAGACAACCCTGAACGGGTTGTCATCCTGGTTGAGCAGAGGCTGCACCATTTACTGCCCATTGAGGTCGTGAGTTCAATCCCCGAGGAGAACATTGTGTGCGTGCAGTCTTGGACTTTGGATTATGAGCTGAAGGAAACACTGAGGACTAGATTATCTGGGGATTGATATTATGAGCCTTTTAGGTGGTAGCTGCTGAATTTTATCGGATGGATGTTTGGATGATTTATTTTGATCGATTGATACATTGGATTTTTTTGTTATTGCGATAAGTGTATAAATTTTATTTGGCCATGTCATGAATATGCAAGGAGAGAAACAAAAACTATCTGTTTTATTAATTACGATTTCCTCTTGGTTTTAAAGTGGTGGAGATTTCACGATCTCTTCGGAATTTCAATGAGCGATATCAAATTTGCTGACGTCACTCACTTCGACGGGGAAGTCATTGGTAGGAGGATTAATTTTGTTGTCAAATATTTTCGCAAGGTTCAGGTTTAGTAATCGTAATTTTTTGGTACATTTCTTTGACAATATGAAACGTTGTAATTTTTGTCACCAAATCCCTGACTTAAAAACTAATTATTAGAATTTTAAGATATATAAATGAAAATAATCCTGAAAAATTTAAAATGAATATCATTACAAAGAACATATAATTTTAATGCAAATAATTTGAAAAAAAATATTGGTAAACTGGGTTTCTGTATGTTTTTTTTATCCTTTTTTTTTCAAAAGGTAGATAAAGAAATGTGACAGAATTTTATCATTAAAATTTGCCGTTCCGTTGCATAATTGATCGAATATTTATTAAATGCAACATTCGATTTGTTGTCAGTAGATTAGTTTTATGTGATGATTGATGAAATGACTACATTTTTTTCGTTGGTGTTTGATTGAAATGTTTTTCAACATGTTGACTGTTCACACGGATAAATTAATGAAACAAAAGTTGTGTTTCTGTGATAGTTACTACATAAATAGTATATATCTTCTTATATGTTACAGACGCTCCTTCTGTACAGAAGATTATATTCTAAGATCGCCTACCATATGATATTTTTAATATGATAATTATCATCTCCTGAATCTAACTACTTATTTTAGCAACAATTGTTATGTTTATCTCTATTTATGTTGATATGATGAATTAAGATACGAAAACACACAAACCCATGTAAATATGTTTATTAACTATTTATAAAATTGCATTCAGTTTCATTACCGAGATTAGAGATTATTTTCAAAATCAAAGGACTTAATTAAATTAAATCATGCATCTTTTTTGTTTGTTAATACATTAAAATAATTTCTCTTAAAGCATTATAAGATTTGTTTGTTTTGTGTATAAAAACCTAGTAGATATCTAATCTTTCTTGGTGAATGATAGAAACTCATTTTTCGGATAGATTTTAGCAAGGAGAATCTGATAGATTGAACTCAATGTTTGTTTTGCGATTGTTTCAAAATTGTAACACTTTTCAAAAGTTTTAATTGGTAATTAAAATTTGATTTTAAATTTTCAACTGACTTAAACCACTAATTTGACTCTTTTGTTTTCTTCAAATTAATACTTTTGTTACGAAATTATACGAGAAAGTAACTAATACATGTTCATATTTTTACAGAAAAATATATATGCATACTTCTTAGTTCATGTATGTTTTGTTAAAAAAAAAAAAAAAAAAAAAAAAAAAAAAGCGTAATATAAAACTATTTTTAGTTTTATTATTTTTTTAAATTTGACATTTTGAAAATATAAATTGCTTCTGAATTTGACTTAAAAACCGCCCACACAACAAAAGAAAAGTATGTGCGAATATTAAAATATTAATATGAACTGCTTAATAAAATATCCTTTATTTTTAGGAAGCAGTGAAAATATGTTTTAAAGACCTTATCTCTTTTTGCTTCTCAAAGTTCCACAGATTATCATTCCTAAAAACAGTTTCTGGTTATTTAGACTAATAAATACGCCAAAAAGTAAGAGCAAGATGTATATGTAATTTAAATGTCAAGTGTGAGTCCATTGTTGACAAAATGACCATGAATATTTTGTAAATGAGCTTAAAAAGCTGTACCACAGTTAGTCTACGGGAGGTATTTTAAAATAGAATGAAAATACGGTCACGTGGTTGTTACATGCTTTTCTTCTGTTCATAAATTGTGCTGTTGTCATCGTCGTTGGGTTAAGTGAAGAAAGTTTCCGCTCAGTCGGACTTAAAGAAATACTTCTAATTCGAAGGGCAGAATTCCTTCACAAACACACAACAAAATAAATATCATCCAACTGCCCCTGTCACCTATGACCTATTTTAACCATTTCCAAGCATTATCCTTCATCCTATACAGACCCACCCTTAACAAGTGATATCCGCCCAAACGACACCTCCCTTATTTGTGTTATGTACTTAAGGTAAAAGAACCCGAATGCAGTTTTCCCAAATTTTTGTCCGACTGCAGACTTTCTTGACATACATCGTTTGACACTGGTAAAGACCTAGCTCTAAATATCTTACAATGTTAAAACACAAGAATTTATTAAAGTAAGAGTAATTTTCAGCGGAATATTTTCTTAAGGATGCAGGCAAAAATGAGATGTAAAAAAGAATACAAAATAGAAAAATGTTACAAAGAATACCAGACCTAATGAGATGTTACAAAGAATACCAGACCAAATGAGATGTTACAAATAATTCCAGACCAAATTAGATGTTACAAAGAATACCAGACCAAATGATGTGTTACAAACGATATCAGAACAATTTAGTTGTTACAAATAATACCAGACCAAATGAGATGGTACATAGAATACCAGACCAAATTAGACGTTCAAAAGAGTACGAGACAAAATGGTAAGTTATAAAAAGAAAAAATGCAAGACGAAAGGAGATTTTACAATAACGAAGAAGTTTGTCATCGGACGTTTAATGTAGAAGCGACAGTTGCGCTGTTAAAAGCCTAAAACATTGCGTGCCTCATCATTATGTTTGCTTACTAATAAAGTAAAATGTTTGATGCCTTATAATATAATAAATATTTTTAAACAAATGAAAGTGATGACGAAATTGGGCTGTATGTAACGGACACCTTCTCTTGGGATATTTAGATTTCGAAGTGACGATGAGCTTCAAAGAATCTAAATTATAGTGCCTACAATTTTTATTTCGTTGGTTTAATAAAAACAGCGCAATGATGGATATATTTAAGGCGCACCCGTGTTATCGAGGGATGAAACGAAGATATTCCTTAACGTATCCTAATCCCTTCATCCAGCGTCCCCTAAACACAATGAACGCCATTATTAATTTATACATATATAACCTATATATATATATATACATATATAGGTACATATTAGAATAAAGCTTACAAAATATGTCAATAAAATATGTTTGATAAATTGGCACAAAACACATTTAGATAGCCAGGGTCTCCTTTGGGTACCCAATGGGAGCCGTTCGTTGGGCCCCTGTAGTTTTTTTTTTTTTGTGTTCATAAACGTGTGACCTTGTAAGGGGCCGTCCATAAAGTACGTCACGCTCCAGAGAGGGGAGAGGTTAAGAAAGTGTGACAGTTTGTGACCGGGGTAGGGGGGGTGTCCGGCCATGTGTGACGTCACGGTGTTTTATGTTAAATTTTATTTTTTTTGTTAATAAAAATATATTTTTAAATGAAAGTGTGACGTACTTTAATGGGGGGAGGGGGTCCCCCGAGATTTGTGACAGTTTGTGACGGGGGGAGGGGGGTTGCAAATGGTCAAAAATAGCGTGAATTACATTATGGACGGCCCCTAAGTGTTATCTAGTGTAAAGAGAACCATCAGCATACATTTTAACCTGAATGATCAATATATTGATATAACGTTCTAAATGTGAAAAAGAAGATGAAAGTTGAGTCGTGAAGATTTTTCACTAACCAAAGGAAAAGAAACATCTACAGATACCACTTAATGTCTTATATATTAGAAATTTCAAAAACATCTGAAAACGAGGAACAGTTTTAAAAAATCGCAGAATAAGGCATTTTCCTAAGAATAAGGCATTAAATCAAAGTAAAAACAACACCAGTACGCATGTGACACCCTCTCAAAGAGCATACACACATACACACACAAACACACCCAGGCAGTGTTATTCAAACATAACACATTATAGTCAAATTTCAAAGCAAGAAAAAAAAAAGTTCAATGGTCAGCTGGCCAGTTCTGTTAATCTAAAAATGTGTTGTTAAGCCAGACACGTTATAAGGCACCGGCGAATTTAAAGATTTGATGCTGCAAGGTTAAAAAATTAGAAGACTTAATTGTACGTTTTATTCCTGTCTCAACCAGCAAGCAAATAATTTCAAGAAATATTTGTCCTACATCATTATCAATCTATTCATGATTAGCCTTTGATCTTCTAAAATGCCTAACGTTTTTTAAAATGATAAAATCAATTATTATTATTTTCTTGAGAACACGCTGACTTCTAGTAACAACCTTTCACACACAACCCAAGTCCTAAGATTCTGACTAACCCTATGAGGTGTATATCACTATTTCACACACTCACAAGTGCAACATACCGTGATCGCGTTCAGTGCAAGAATGCACAAAGTCATGAAGTGGACCATGGTGTCAGATTGTGAACGAGTTTTATCTTTCACCCTCTATTCTACAGGTACAAAAAAAAAAATCACTGTACCTGTAGCGTTCACGTGTAACAATCTTGCTGCTAGTTTCACATTTTCACATTAGCATGGCCCTGAACTATTGTGAAGTCATGTACTCAATTTTAATTATTTTAAAAGTCCTTTAGTAAAGAAGTTTTAAAAAGTTGTTATTTCGAGAAATTGACACCAGCCAAAATTTTTAAGTTAAGTTGCTTAATTTTAGTTGCTCGTGAATTAGAAATATGGTATATAAAGATATGAATCTATTTAATCAGAACGGTCTACTTTATCACCACTTACTGGTATTCGCGAGTGAATTAAAAAAGAATCCGGCATCCTTCCGTCTCGCGAGACGATGGTGCATCACCGTTGGGTTGGGTTGCATTTCCTCGAGTGACTGTGCAGTCCTATCCTTGAGTGACAGTCTTTGCCACAGTTTTTACACACGAGTTCTGTGCTTCCAAATGTTTTGGCCTTTCTCCTAGCTCTTCTGTCTGCAGCCTCCTCCATTCTTCGCTCCTCGGCTACTATGACGCCCTCTTTGACAACTGTGCGCCACGTAGATCGGTCTTCTGCCTTACACTCCCAGTCACTTGTATGTATTTTGGCTGCTTTCATGTCCCCTTGACAGACATCTTTAAATCGCAAGCGTGGGCGACCTGTTTTCCTCTTTCCTGAAGCAAGTTCACCATATAGGAGATCCTTCGGGATGCGGCCGGGGCTCATTCTTTTGACATGTCCTAGCCACCTCAGGCGTCTTTCACTAAGAATTGAGAACATGCTTTGGGTATTGGCACGCGTTAGTACCTCACTATTAGGCACTTTTTCTTGCCATTTAATACCAAGGATGTGGCGCAAGCATCTCAAATGGAAGCTGTTAAGCTTACGCTCTTGTGATGTATAAGTGGTCCATGTCTCGCTGCCATATAGTAGTGTACTGATGACACAGGCTCGATAGACGCACAGTTTGGTTTTCTCCGTTAGCTTGGTGTTTTGCCAGACCCGCTTATTTAGTTTAGCCATTGTTGCGGCTGCCTTGCCAATTCTGCTGTTTATTTCTTCTTCAATGGACAGTGTATTGGAGACCTTGGATCCCAAGTAGGTGAAGCTGTCCACAACCTCCAAGTTTTCATTATCGATATTTATGGTAGGAGGAGGTCGAGTGTCTTGGGCCATGATGTTTGTCTTTTTCAAGCTGATTTGCAGACCAAATTCTTTGCAGGCATTGGAGAAGCTTGACACGAGTTGTTGCAAACCAGATTCTGTATGTGCTGTTAGTGCCGCATCATCCGCAAATAGTAGCTCTCGAATTAGGACATCCGTCGTTTTGGTCTTGGCTCGGAGGCGGGCAGTGTTGAAAAGTCCTCCATCAGCTCTGGTATGTAACCAGATTCCCTCACTGCTATCCTTGAATGCGTATCGAAGAAGTACAGAGAAGAATATTGCGAAGAGTGTTGGTGCGAGTACACAACCTTGTTTAACTCCGCTGCTGACAGGGAAGGCCTCTGACTTAGCTCCATCGAACTGTACTGTGCCAAGCATATTTTCATGGAACTGTCTGATGATGGCAAGTAGGTGAGGGGGACATCCAATTTTTGCCAGTATTTGGAATAGCCCGTTGCGACTGACTAAGTCGAAGGCTTTTGTAAGGTCCACAAATGCAATGTATAGTGGCATCTGCTGCTCTCTGCATTTTTCCTGGAGCTGTCGTATGGAGAACACCATGTCTATGGTAGACCGACCGGACCGGAAACCACACTGAGATTCTGGATAGACGCGGGATGCTAGGCTTTGTAAACGTTTTAGTATAACGCGGGCAAAGGTCTTTCCTACAATACTAAGGAGTGAAATGCCGCGATAATTATTGCAATCACTCCTATCACCTTTGTTTTTATATAGTGTCACTATATTTGCATCCTTTAGGTCTTGGGGGATGTAGCCCTGTTCCCAGCAGAGGGACAGAATCTCGTGCAATGGTTGGAGTAAAGCTGTCTTGCCACTCTTTAGAACCTCTGGTGGTATTCCATCATTCCCAGGCGCTTTTCCACAAGCTAGACTGTCAATTGCTTTGCTCAGCTCTTCCTGTGTGGGCACGACATCAAGTTCTTCCATGAGTGGCATATCTGGGATGTCATCTAGAGCGGTGCTGGAGACTGTGGTAACTGTTGAATACAATTCCAGATAATGCTCAACCCACCGTTTTAGCTGTGCTGCCTGGTCTTGAATAATTTCTCCATTTTTGGACTTTAGGGGAGCAGCTTTTGACGTCCAGGGGCCCGTTGCCTTTTTGATGTTTTCGTAACATGACTTTTGCATTGCCCATGTCTGCAGCTGATTGTATACTGGAACAGAGCTTAAGCCAGTAGGTATTGACACATTTACGTGCAACCTTTTGGGCAAGTGACTTAGCTGTTTTTAAAGCATGCAAATTGTCAGGTGTAGGCTTTTCCTTGTAAGCCATAAGAGCTTTCCTTTTTGCTTCAGTGACGGGTTTCATCTCGTCCCAATGTTCATCAAACCAGTCCGTGTTTTTGTGAGATTTTTTGCCAAAGGCTTGTATTGCGGATGTATAGATTGTGTCTCTCAGTTGCGTCCATTTGGAGTCAATGGTGACGCATGGGGACATCTTTGAGAGACTTTCCTTCACCTTGTCTTTGAACAGCTGCGCTATCGCAGGGTCTTTCATGCAGGAGGTATTGATGCGTGGACTTCCCTTTTTCTTTGTGTGGTACGAGTTTTTCCTCATTATTCGTACTTTGCTGGCGACAAGGGAATGATCCGTGTCACAGTCGGCACTGTGATAGCTGCGAGTGAGTAGGACGCTAGCTAGTTGTGCACGCCTGGTGATAATGAGGTCCAGCTGGTGCCATTGGTGGGATCGAGGGTGTCTCCAAGATACTTGATGTATATCCTTGCACTTGAAGAAAGTGTTGGTCACACACAAGCCTCGTGAGCAGCACAATTCCAGAAGCCTTTGTCCATTTTCATTTAACTTTCCTCTTCCAAATAGTCCAAGGCAGGTGGGCCAGGCTTCGTGGTCGCTCCCCACTCTAGCATTGAAATCTCCTAGGAGATAGATTGCCTCGTCTTTGTGGATGCCGGCTATTGCCTGGTCTAACGCTCCATAGAACTGGTCCTTCTCTTCCGGAGTTGAATAGAGTGTTGGGGCATACACACTAAGAATGTTTGCTGGGCCCGCAGTTGTTCTGAGTCTTAGAGTGAGGATCCTCTCCGTGCCTGATGACGGTGGTTCAATGGATGGTAGAAGAGTGTTTTTAACAGCGAAACCCACACCATGCTGTCTAGGTTCGTCTTTCGGTCTGCCTTGCCAGAAGAAGGTGTAATTGGCCTCTTTGAGTGAACCGTTGTCTGGGAGCCTGGTCTCCTGAAGGCATGCTATGTCAATCTTTAGCCTTTTAAGTTCTCTATCGATTATTCCTGTCTTCCGTGTGTCGTTTATGGACTGCAGATCATCAGTGATGCCGGGACACATAGTCCTCACGTTCCAGCTAGCGATTCGAAGAGCTGGGGTCTTCTTTTTCTTTTTTGTATTTCTTGGTGCAGGGCTTAGTGGCCCACTTGTTGAGTGGTACTCTAATCTCCACGCACCCAGTGGAGAAGGCAGGCCATGACGGGATAGCACCTATTTGACTGGGGGCTGCCCAGTTTGAGGCGGGCGGTAGCTGTCCAGTGAGACATTGGTAGTCTCTCCCACCGTCGGAAGCAGCCCCTGGCGCCTAGCTCTACGTCAATTGAGCTTTGGCTTATAACCGGTAACTGCTGCTTCCCGTGTTTTGTCGACACCTTGCGGCGACGCTGGAGTGTCCTCTCCAGAGGTAATGCAAGCCTGGGCGGGTAATATGGAGAATTAGCTGCTGCCCATACAGCATATCCCCCCTCTCCACGTCAATGGTGTAACCAAGGGAACGACTTGCGTCGATGCAGCTTGGCTGCCATTGGCGTCGCAGGAGCTGCCGGTATGTACATAAGTCTTATGTATAGACCGCCTGTAGGTGCTCCAATTCCTGATTTTCTTTCAGGGTTTACTCCCTTAGCCTTTCCCGCAAGGCAGGTATAGCCGCAAGGCAGCGGAGGATTTGTATTCGGAGTTTCCTTCTCCTAGATGAACTACCAGCCAAGGTTTTAACGAGCATCATCTACCCGTAGGATATAATCCTTACATATATAAAATATTACAAATACAATAGTTAAAAAATATACTTGCTAAAGTGGGTGCTAATAAAATATCTCATTCAAATTCCCGATCATATAAATAATATATAAACACCCAGTGGTGTGGTTCTGTATGTTTGTAATAACGTATTGTAATAAGAATATCGATAAACAAACACAATAGAGAGACCGACATTTATTGCTATACAGCACCGTTAAATTTTCCAAGTGCGATTATACTTGCTGGAGATGGTTAGTTTCCATTTTATAAAACATTTCCTTCAGAAGTCTATTTTAAAGATTTTTCTCTACTCAAAAATTCTCTACGAGAAAAAAAAATGTTTTAAAGATCGTGAAGTAAAACGTTTTTTAATGTCTTGTCAGCAACTCTATTCAGATTGTCAGCTGCACAGAGTTTTTGTTCTACACTTCTGCCTGTAATACATTATAAGAATTGTTAAAAAAATTCCTATTCAAAGTGCGTCTTGGATAAATAAAAAAAACTGATTGGATTTTTTGTAAAAACTCCTAAGATGTCAGGTGTACGATGGTAAGTTTGTTTTAAAAAAAACATGTTTGTTTATTAACAAATTGGGGTGTAACTGTTTGTTGATGACAAGTTTTGTGGGCGGTACTCAGTTTTTGAACCTACCCCCACCCTTCAACCATTACGTCACATTGTTTCCTAGATGAATTATCACAATTATACAATTTTTTAAAATGTATTTATTTTTTCCCCCCATATCAACCAGGGTTTTAGTAGCTCTGTCCACAACAGCGGCGGCGTGAACTGTGTACAAACGATTAACTGAAACGTCACCGCGGGCCGTTAATCGATAGTCCAAACAGATTAAATTATCATAATTCCTTGTAAAATGTTGGACTTTCAAGTTGACAAAACCGTAGAACAACACGCCGGAGCTTCCGCCGACAAATTAACCGACTGAATACGCGACACCCGGCGTGCGCGCAGCAACAACATTCGCCGTCGATTATGAGTTGATCTTTTGGTTGTTGTAGACACAAATCAATATTTGCTCGTGTCACCGGGCTCAATGGTGCAGTAGATTTAAACGGGGCGAATAAATTTAACGAAAATAGCTTTGATAAATAAGAAAACAGTCAAGTGGGGTAATATAGTGTTATTTGTACGTTGTTCAAGCTAATAAGGAATCGGGTAAAAAATAAAAGAAAAACAAAGGCCCGTTCCACTGAAAGAACGTACACGCGCGGTGTGTTGCTAAGGTATCCTAGAAATTACAAAAAAACGATTCATCAACAAAGAGAAATAAAAACTATATTTTTATTATTAACAAAAAATTATTCTTAAATGTCATAGTTTGCTTACAATGTTGTCAGAATATCAGTATTTACAATTGTATTTACTCTCTAAAAAAATAGCTTAAAATAACTCTCATCATTGTTATTTAATAATAAAATATACAAACTAAGCACATTTTAGTTTAGTTTCAGAGTGCGACATGTTGTCTTATAACAGATCTGAACGGATACGAAACTTAAAACTTAAGTGCAGTGCGGTTGGGTTTAAAAGTTGTTTGGCGAAGTGCACTTAAACGTTGACCAAGTTGTCAAGCTCTAGGTGATTTCGGGGTGAAGCGGGTCCCACCCTCGCCACGTTGAAAACAATTAAATGTTTGATTTATATCATTGGCCATTTCTATCGCTATTGTATCGGCGATCTTAACCTTTAAGTAGTTTCACAGCTAAACAAGTTCAGCATGAAGATATTGTAAGGAGAGAAAAAAAAACAACCTTTAATAGACTGCTTTTTAACACCAAATTATGTCAATTTATGTGTCAGCAGCTAAATAAAACTAAAGTCCCAAAGAATAAAAAACAACAAAAAAAAAACAAAAAAAAAACGCATCGCCAACTGAAAGACAACTTGAACTTGGTCAGCTATCAGGACAAACGTTTACATTTCCCAACTGGAACAACTTGCGGTAAAGTTCAAGTTAAGTAGACCAGGGAACCATCAAATGCTCGCGTCGGACTGGTCAAGACAATGGAGAGTTTTTGTTCTTGTCGCCGCCCCTGCTTCCCCTCCCCCCCCCTCCGCACCCGAGGGTCGACCCAGTAATCAATGATCATCGCGCCGTACCACCCGCGTCGCCTGAATCATTTCCCCCTTTGCTGTTTTGTTCTCCTAACGGAATGGTTATGTTTACTTTTTGCTCACCTAACGTCAGTCTGAATGACTAGACTCTTTTATTCTAGCCCCGTCCTTCTCCACAAACACCCCCGCATAATGCGTCTCCTCGGCTTTTGCAACAAGCCCAATCTCTTTTTTAAGGAAATTTACAAAGTATTGTAAAAATATAACGTATTTTACCCATTCTTTTTATCCCTTTACAACAAGTACACATTCAATAAAAAAAAAAAGAAAGAAATTACAGGATAAAATACAATAAATAGCCAACATCACCCTATACTAAACAAGTGTTTACATAGCTACATATACTTAGATTGTTAGATAAATTAACTCCATTGATCTACACCAGTGGTTCCCAAATTTTTTTTCCCCGTGCACCCCTTTTATAGTCAAAACTTGCCCACGGACACCCATGTGAAAACGCTACATAAATGTATAGCATACAAAATTACTAATTTAAAAAAACAACATTTTGTTGGAGCATTATTTATTTAAACTTAACTTAAAGTTGTTTTTCTTTTTTAAATGACTGGGATGATCTTGACGATATTTATGAACAGCTAAATGTTTGTGAGTCGCAAATGCAAATCCGCATGAGCACTAATATCTAGCAGGTTCCTTTTGTTTGTGACGAGGTTCATAACTGCACTGAATCCACGTTCTTTCAAATAGGAAGACAGGAAAGTAGTCAACAACTTTTGAACAATAACCCATATTATAGGAAATACAATTGGGATCTCTTTTTGTAACCAGAATTTGTGGTATCCTTGTTCAAACATTGTTTTTAGTTCCTCATTTGTTGATAATTCAATAAGTTGCTCCTGTATTATTTTTGATTCCTCTATGTCTGGGATCTGAGTTTGTCTCCGAGCAAAAGGGTTCAACACCCAGTCGGGAATATCCAAGTGAAGAATGCCTTCAAATCTTTGGTTCAGGTCTGCATGAAGAGCCGCTAAGTGTTGACAGTAGGCAACCAAATCTTCATTTCTCTTTGCAATTTCGAGAGATTTTGAATCTGAGAATATTCTCCTCATCCCAAGTTTTGGTTATACAAAAAAGTTTTGCAACAATCGCAGATATTACGCTTTTAGTTTTAATTAAATTTAATTGGTCACCTTGTAGTTTCCAATTAGTTTCTTTAAATTTGGCAAACAAATATGTCATGTGGGTTAAGTCATTTTTTGAGTTAATTAAATTTTGTCTCAAATCACTGTCTTTGCCTTCCAGGAATTCCAGCACTGAATAAAAGAGCATAAAATCGATTTAAACATACACTTTTAGCTAACAAACGTAACAAAGTTTAGCAATTATTGATGGCATTCCTTTTGATTTTATTAACTGCTCCATTGACCTAATCTAGTGATCCATGCAAAACTTCACTAAGATTTTTGCAACTAAATTATGTCGATAAATGACATAACGCACTGAACTTACATTTGGAACAGCTTGTTTTAAGTGTGTCAGAAAGCCTCGGTATCTTCCTACAATTGCCGGAGCACCATCAGTAGCAACAGAAATGATACTAGTCAAGGGTGTAGCTTATTCATTGAAAAATCTTTTTTGAATTTAGTAAAGAACGCCTCACCTTTCATATCTGTTTCCAAACATTTAGCAAACAACAGGTCTTGGCAAAATTGATCTTCTTTTACAAAGTTTTACACATGCTAAAAGTAAAGCCTCATTTCCTGGTAAATTGGACTCGTCGAAAATTCAGACGTTTTTTAAGTACTCAATATAAAGAATTTTCAACACACGAGACATTTTGGTAATCTTTCTTGGGACTGAATTATTGGTCGTGGAATTGTTTTTGTGATGTTGAAAGCTGGTTTGTGCAACACAGTGCTTATTACCTCACTTACAGCTGCTAAAATAAGTTCTTCACTAATCGTGTGGGGCTTTCCAGACTTTGCAATCAATAAAGAAATATTGTAGTGCGCACGCAGTCCAGTTCATCGTCATTTAATTATCTTGCTTAAATATTGTCCTTATGAGTTGTTGAAGTGATGGTGTTTTCAAATATGTGTCTTGGACTGCTTCAAAAAACATTAAATCGTTATCGTTATTATCACTAAGGATTTTCATTAAATGTTCCTCATGGTTGGAAGGTTTCATAGACTCGTTCCACAAAGTTTGATTACACAGAAGGCACGATAGTAACCTATCGTTTCCTGGTTTATTGTAGGCAAGTTATGCATTTAGCAGCATAAACTATTTTTGGTGTCTCACTGCGCCATCTTAAACTTTGAAAATAAAAAAAGGGGGAAGCGGTTGAGATTTCTATCTTTCAATATATTAAGATTTTTAAAGCAACTTTTTAAATGTTAACTATATATTTAAAAATGTATCAGAATATATATTAGAAAATATTGTTAAACATTATTTTGCTAACTCTCTCTAAAAAAAAAGAAGGGTGTTTGGTCGAATTTTGAATTTTAAAAAAGAATTTTTGCTGCCCTGATTCATGTATTTAGAATCGTCCAATCATATCAAATGTGGTATCAATGTAAAGCTGGATTCCTCCTGCCTTGGATAAATATAACTTACGGACTCGTCACAATTCACCCAACCCTGCAATCATCATCATTTCCGCTTAAAGATTGTATTTTTATGACCTACATATTGTGTCTCTGCCTTTCTCACGCATCAAACTTGACAAGCCTATCAATTAACCAAGCATTTTGATTAGTTACAGCTGTTGGAATCTCGTAGTTCTTTTTCTGTTCTTAGATCAAATAACTTTATTTTACTCAGGACTTACAATTTCTGCAACAGTATACATTGTTCTTTATTTTTATTTTTTATTTCCTTAATAATAAAAAAACCCATAATTTTATAATTTTATACTAATTTAAATCCTTCGCGGACCCCCTGACATTGTTCAGGGACCCCCAAATCAATTTTATTTGTCCACGGACCCCCTGAACGGTTCCGCGGACCCCTGGGGGTCCGTAGGGACCACTTTGGGAACAACTGATCTACACAAATCTATTCAATATAAACTTCCCGAATGACGGAACTGAATGAGACTCGAAACAAATTAGCCTATTTTTCTGGTTTTGCCTTTCAATTTTTGTTTCAAACGCAATATCTCAAACTATATAACAGAATGTTTAGCGATTTGAAGTAGAACTACATATGTATGTGTGTGTATATATATATATATATATATATANTATATATATGTAAGTATATATAATACATTTATATAAATAGTTAAGAGGCCGGGAAAGCTAATTTTTGGGGTAATATGGTTTGAGTAGATTAAACTTTCATGGATACATTAAAGGTTTACTTTGTCATGGATTTTATATACCGTATATACTTGTTCTAAAGCCAAATCTTTTTAATTGAAAACACATAGGGAAAACGGTGGAGGGTCGGCTTACTAGCGGGTCATAGGTGATCTGTGAATGTACATTGAATATCGGTGTAGTTATTGTAGATCATCAAGATTTTTTTTCTACATTCTACAAAATGTGACTGCTCTACCAGAAGCTATAATATATTATTAAACTTGTGCACTTTCCATATTTATTCTTTTTTGTGTGTGTTTGTCAATGTTTTGATTTTTTTCTCCAAATTTTGTTTTCAACAAAGGATTTTAATGTGCGTGCTTTCGCCACTGTTTTCCGAGTGGATTAGACATTTTCTAAACAATTATATTCCAATAAGCGGGGGTCGGCTTATGAACGAACGAGATAGAGAACGGGTATATAGGGTAGTTACTTTTGTGTACCTTAACTAGGATCACGAAATATTTGCCTGAGTGAAGAACGTCTGCTCTGACTGTCCACCGTCATACGTTTTATATCGCTGCTGCCACTGTTGATCTGACGGTCCATCGTCATACGTTTTATATCGCGTGCTGCCACTGTTGATCTGACGGTCCATCGTCATACGTTTTATATCGCGTGCTGCCACCGTTGGGCTGACTGTCCACCGTCATACGTTTTATATCGCTGCTGCCACCGTTGCTCTGACTGTCCACCGTCATACGTTTTATATCGCTGCTGCCACTGTTGATCTGACGGTCCATCGTCATACGTTTTCTATCGCGTGCTGCCACCGTTGCAAGAACGAAACGAAAAAAAAAAAGTTCGACACATACTTCTCACACTCAACTACCAAGACTTGTCTAAAACAGGTAAACGAAGGAAAAATGCAACACAACTAAGCATTTGTGAGTTGTATGGAATTTCATATGGAATTATCAAGAATATTGTTCCAAAACCCATAAGCAGTCTCTTCCTTTAACATACATGCGCAGAGTCAACTTTTTTAATATGTTTGATAATCATAGTTTGAAGACCCTTCATATACTTTTATGATAACTCTTCCAAGAATGAAGACTTTGCGTCATTAAAGCCTAACGTTTTAAACTACAGTTTTTTTTTAAAACAAGTAGATGTAATAAAATCTCAAATGAGTATTTAAAAGCAATTTTTAAAAAAAAGAAAAAATCCGACTTTTTTTATTCAAGGGAAATCGTTCTAATCTACATTAAAAGTCATATTCTGAAAGTAAACAAAACTATTGCTATCTACAAATTTTTGCTAAATTACAGAAGTCGAAAAAAAAAAAGATTATTCTAAATTTCCTTCTCGGACATTGTTCTAAATATTATAAGCTATCATTTGGTGTTTGTTGCAACCCGATAGATGTTATGGTTGGAGAGAAATTGACACAATACTGACGTTTTTTCGCTGTCTTTGTTTTATTTTCCAGGAAATCAAGTAAACATTATCGGGAATTTTAGTCCCCTTGCGCATTCTTGAGACATCCTTAACATATTTGCAAGAGACCCAAGCCCTCTATATGGAATGGTTCAGGAAGAGTTGCCTGATCAAGCTTGAACAGACAGGACAGACATTTCTAATATATAAACGAAAATTCTTCCCATAGAAAATTGCTTAAAGGAAAGTTTTGTCGTCTTCTTAAATGACGTTTCACAGTGAAGTGGAGGTGGCGGTCATTTTTTTAAAACAACGTGAGATCTTTCGATGAAGCCCAATTCTTTTTGTTTACGTCTACAGCATTTCTTTAAAAGGTTAGTTGTACCCTTAGCTGTAAACGTCCTCGGTATTCAAAACATAAGATCCAGATCGGGCTCAATAGAAATAGCACTTGTACACGCTTTTATATTTATATTTCAGATTCATCAGTCAGTTCGATCGTTTATGTCAAGGTTTTTCTTAGCCCGTATCTTTCGTCCGATGGACATTACAGTTTACATGGGTATCCAGTCCTGTTGACTATTTGATAATGCCCATTCTGAAGGTTAGCAGTGACAGAAAGTGACTAGGATTACCTTATGACGTCTTGAAATGTAGTTTTCATTTGTTAATTTCTGATGCCATACTCATCTTATTGTTTTTGAATTCCATAAACGTGATTATTTGCTTGCCAGAAGTATACCTATGAAGATGTTCTGTGTAAAAGTCGTTAAAAAATTAATGTGTTTTAAATTCTAAATCTTTTAAAATAAAATAAAATTATTATAAATAAAAAGAAAAAACAAACTTTTTTTTTTTCTTTGAGTTAAATTTTCTGGACTAATCTTCACATCATAAGAATGGACAAGTAATATGCTTAAAAATATTCGAGTGAATCTGCTGAAAAATTCAAATGTTTTCCATGCGGCCGCTTGCACCTGGTTTCCTGCCTACAGATAGCGTTTGTTTTAAACCTACTTTAATGGTGGAGGACTATCTGGTCTGATTTAGGTCACAGTTCAAGGTTGTATTGTAAAACATCGTCTGCATCATTCCCAGCACGCGCCAATCATTCTTAAACACGCCATATTCTAATTTATACTCAATCGTCGTATGTCATGGAAAAAGTAGCCTTATTTTTTCTCTAGATTTGAGACCAATTTCTCTTTTAATATAAAAAAAAAGGGGAAACCAAACAGTTTAAGACAAAAATAATCTTATCTAAGAGTTCAATTTTATGGATCAAATTTTAGGTCAACCGAAAATCATGAGAGACGCAAAAATTCCATTAGAACGGGAAGCAGCTCTTTGGGAAAAGTTAGTAAATATTACAATAAATTTATAGGCGGATTTTAATAACCTGGGTGGGAGGTTAACGAACAAGATACAATAAACTTGACATTGATACAAGAAGAACAAATATAAAAGATATCGACAGTAGACGTGATTCTTAGAAAAGGGTTCCCAACAACAATGATGATAACAGCGTATACAAACAAAAACATTGAAGAAAAAACAGCTGATGGTAGATCCAGACTTAGACGGTGAGACGCTGCACAGGAGAGATCCGCAGCAGTAACAAATCTGTTGGCTATTTGGAGAAGGCCTCCATGAAGCTGGGCAAAGAGGAGCACGGGTTGTGGGTGTTACTGGGATATGATATGGATGGGTGGATGATGGGTAGATGGGTGGCTGGGTGAATGGATGGATTAGTGGGTAAAGAGATAGATATGTTTTTTGTTTAGATGTTGCTTCTCGCTTCACTAGAAAATAGGCGTTAAAAAATAACACAAAAATTTATTGAAGCTGAATTATTCTTTCAAAATATCACTTTTTTAATATTTTATTTGTAAATATCATAAATAGAGAAAGTGTCTACAATTTAAATGATATATGTAATGTAGCCCCATGAAAGCATCGTAATGTTTTTCATCTTGTAGGTTACATCGCTTTCTCTCTCAGATGGCATACGGCTCACCCTGTTAAATTTTTATTAAAAAATATATCATACGAACGAGTTTTTTTCTTCTTTTAAATAACAGTCTATGCGGGCCATCTATATAATGCTCACTTTGTTAGTTCACTATTATATGGGTAACATTTACTTTTCATTACAATATAACGTTTATTTATCTACAACAAAAGAAATTACAAACGCACAGCTGAAAAATATTGCACTAAAATGCTCATGAACTTAATAAATTGTCTGCCCCCCACCCATCTTATAAAGTTCACTCTAAAATGTAGTTGCAGACCAAGGTCTGAGATACGTGGAGTAAACGAGGTGAATATCTTGAGCAAAGTTCTATGGTACCATTTTTTCCATCTCTCTCGTCTCACAAGTTTCGTACTGGGAACGTCTGCGGTCGAGGGCCGAGATCGAAAGGCTGACATCTGAGAGCAGCCAGTTGTTCTGTAGAGTAGGTGGTCAGCCGTAGGGTAAGTGGTCAGCGCTACTTTCTATAAAACCGGCCCTGATCAGCCTTGAAGGAGGACATTCTTAATTTTTCCTGGATGCCGACGAGGTCTTTCTGACATTGAGGTAGGAAGCGTTTAAATCTGAAGTTTCTTCTTTGAGGACATAGTAGGCGAAAACTCACATAAAAACTCAATTTTATCGAAATCATATGATAACATTTTTAATTAGCGTTAAGATCTCCGTTTCAAACGGGCAGAAGCTAAAAAAAACAACAAACAAAACAACAAAAACAATATCTAAAACAGAATGTTTTTCTCTAATTGTTGTTGGTGAGAAATAATGATCAAAGAGTTTCTTGGATACTTAAACTTGAAATTCTAACAAAATTTTGTTATTAGTTTTGGTGCCAAAAAATGCAACCGAAAATCGCCGAAGATATCTATGTTGGTGATATAAAGCGAAAATCTTCCAATGAAAAAAAAGACAGTGTCATAGTTTCATGAACTGTTACAGACAGACATTCCACTTCTAGACTGGACCACAGAATGACTCATCGTGAATTACTCTGATTATACTGACCTGCATCACAGCTTCATATGCACAGTAATCAGATTTTTACGCGTTCCTAACTTATATTTTACACATACCCTCAGTATAACGTAATAAAATTAATCATGTTGTAGATTTGTATAAAAATATTCAAATTTTTATTTGCGAATTCAAATGCGGAAGAATTTTTAACGCAACGGTCAATCACTTATATGACTTTCTTTTTTTAAAAAAAAAATAAATAAATAAAAAATAAACACAACTTTGCCAACACTAAAACCTAACCCTAGACCCTAACCATTAACCTAAATCCTAACTCTAACCCTTGCACTAAACATTTTCACACACAATTTGCCCAACTTCGGCTAGGATATTTACAAAATGACGTATGCTTCAATATCATCATTCGATAAACTATATGGTGGACTGAACGAATTGATACCCACAACGCAGATCATCACAGATACAGGGCTTGCGGTCTAAATCCTCGTTCACAAAGATTTTGAGAACGAAGAAGAAGAATTATTAGCATTCAGATTACTCAAAAATTATGAGAGAATTAGTCGGAAATATTAAGATTAATAAGAAATTTTATAAATGATTGCAGGAAAAAATATCTTTTTTTCTTTAGGAATATTATCTAGTCCTAGTGGTGTTTTGTAGAATTATTTTTTTTTATTGGAAGGAAAATCCCCATTGATCGCAGGCTTATTGAAAATTGTGTCGTCAGCTATTTAGAGCCTAATAACAACAATTTTTTTTAATGTTCAATTTCAAATAATCGAGACCAAAGGGGCATACTTTGATAACCATCTGTGCTGTTAAATTTAAATTAAAAATAATGATAAAGGTCTTAAACTTAAACCAGAAGAAAGTGATACTAACATTACACAATATTAGGCTATATATAAATATTCGCTTTATTTACTTAACATTTTTCAAATGAGCAATTGAAAATTAATACTGCAGAGGGTAGATCTAACTCAATACAATACTATTTTATACGCAAGAGAAGAAAACGCAAAAAGAGTAATTTTTAAACGAAGTTAACGTTTTTGTTGTTGTTGCTTTTACATTTTTGAAGATTTTTTTTTTTTGCGGTCACTTAGAAACTTTAATCGCAAGTCAATCAATTGGTTAATTTAACCCACAAATAAGTTAAATTTAATTTTATGAGCCGACAACCTCTAGTGGATTTTGAAAGACTATTTAAAGTAATCTTTTTTTTCTGTAAGTAAAAAGAAAAATTACTTTAAAAGCATATTGTAACCGCTATTGAAATAAAGAAAAAACAAGTTAAAATTCAAATTAATTATGTCATATGTCGTCTAATAAATTTTAGCTGATTCAGGTTTAGTACCATTGTAAGCTTGATTTGATTTTTTAAAAATTCCCAACAGTCTGGTAATCGGTTGTGAAACAGTAGTACGAGCAGTGCACTCATGGATTAACATTTTCTATACTGCTGTTTCACAACCGATTACCGGACTGCTGGAAAAAAACAACACGCGATACTCAAGTAGCCAGAGAAAATGTACAGGAGATATAAAAATGTGAATAGTAGAGAGCTGTTGACATTTGATATCTGCCCTCTTGACCTCGGACGGTGTCTGGACAGACTTCACAGCGACAAAACATAACTTTCATTGTATGTGCACGAGTTTTTTGTGCCACCCCCACCCCTTTTTTTTTTACACGTTTAAGAATTCGTTGAAATGTTTTTAAATAACCCAAAAGTCAAAGGATATTAACAGTGGAATACTAAACGAAATGAAGAAGAATGAAAGAGGCGGACCTCTTGGTGATAGCCTAAACATTAAGTTCTTATCCGTCTGCGAACTGCGCCCTAGTAGCTAGCCCCTGCCGATCTGAGACCGATTTAACTGACCCACTTCTCGGGCAAGGTGGACAAGTAAAGCCGTAAGTGCATGACGTCACAGTTCTGTGGTTGTAGTCCATGTCATCCAGAAATGACAATACACAAAAAAAAAAAAAAATCAGTAGTACATCTGCTTCTTTTGTTTTACCAACTCGAATGCATGGCACTTTCTTGGTTTTGCCAAGGTCAAGGTTATGTTGATTAGCAGGGTTATTCACACATTCAATGACTTTTAAGAAAAGATATTGCTCCACTGTATTACACGAAAAGTGAGGTTGCTCCAGGTAATAATCGATTAAAAAACAAGGTTAAATTCATTAATGTTTTAACAGTTATTATTTTATATTTCTTAATTTATTTATTATATACCAAAGTCATCCGGAAAATAACGGACATGCATAAAATCCCCTAAAATATAGATACAAATTAAAAATTGTTTTATTTTAGATCAGAGAAACTTTGCTTGGACACGGTTCTGGAAAATAAAGACGGATCCAATCTTTGTGGAGTGTTAAAAATAATATTCACCGAATGATGTTTCTGTTTTACCATTAAACATTGAAAAAAACAAAAAACAACAGCAAAACTAATGACAACACCAGGACTAAACACAAACCATAGATAAGCGATAAACTTCTGTATAGAAAGAGCACCTTCAACAGATAAGATAAGATAAGACAGGAGCCCATTACAAATGTGACAAGTTGAGTTACTCTCTATTTACAGGGCTTTGAGATTCAGATACATATTCAAGCTTTACTAATGTTCCAATCATAACCGGAAATGATTTTTATCCGAAAATAGTTTTATATGTCAGTAAAAATTTAAAATTAGAACATGATGTGGAAGAAACACGAATTGTTGATACCTGTTTAACAACAACAACAACAAAAACCCCACAAAAAACAACATCAGCAACCGAACAAAAAAAAAAGCAACACACACACACACGAAACAACAACTTTCAAAGTGTTCTTTCGCGTTAAATACATCGTCAAGCGCCATTTCAGGAACAAGTTGAAAAACAAAACCTAAGTAACGATGTCCCATCGGTATCGCTATACAGTCTTCGTGATGTCACTATTGAAATAAATTCCATATGACCAAACTGCCACCGTTTTCATATTTTGCCTCGACGTTCTCATCTATTCGTTTATTGTTTTGCCATGTGCCACTACTTACCACACATAGTCTTAAAAAGGCTCAGCTTTTACTGTCCTTAACTGTTAGCTAACATCCGGGCAACCTGCTCCATCTTCTGTTTAGTGAAAACATTATCTTAGCGTGTGAATCCCTCGACGACATAGCCCCAACCATAAGATTTTGTTCAGCGCGGTGCGAGAAATCAATAGGCACCCTGATTCCCACGGGCTAGGCTGCTATGCCTGCAGTTAGAGTCCCGGTTGTGGTCTGGCCTGTTAAGGTATGCGTTCATCTAATTAATTCTCACTTCTCACAAACCTCTATCAACGTTGTATCTTCTTTTCGCGGCGCAGAAACCAGCTCCACGAGTATTGCTGGAGAATTTCGACCTAAGACGTTAAAATCCGACGTGTTTTGAAAAAAAAAATAATAATAATAATAATTATTTGACAGCAAATATAAATATTTTTTCCCTCATAATTTCCAACTTTTGCATCACCCAAGTGGTTAAGTGGCCATTCAATAACTCTTATATAATCACCGTACACAACCTGTATATTTCATCCGTCAATCATCAACACTCATCATTCGTAGCGAATATTTTGCTTTATTTTTTATTGGATAAGCTTTATTTTTGGCCAATTTACAAAGAGGCTCCATTTGTATTACAAAGTTTAGAAAGCTACATTGCATTATCCGAGTCGGTGGCCCGTTGTAAGCTTAATGCTACCGGCGTATTTGGGGCAGGGGTATTTCCGGGAAAGAAGATGTTTATTTCACAATTAATTTTTATTCTTTATAACATAAATTGAAAAAAAAGAAAAAAAAAAAAAAACTGACTACTGCAATGTTTACATTTGCTTCAAGTTATTCCTCCTGTAAGCTTAATTAATATAACTAATAACCCTCCAATTAATGTTAGGCTGTTTTGAAAATTTTCTTTAGGCTTTCTCGTTTTCGACGTTTTAGTTGCACTTATCTTATAAATTAACATTAATTGGCAGTATTGAAGTAAACACATATTGATACGGGTATAATTAATGCTTTTCTTTTATTAAGCTTTATCGAAGTGCTAGAATCCGATGATTGTTTAATACTGAAGGCCACTTATCACTTAAAAAAATATTCCGAACATGAACAAACCTTCTTTACTATTCTACTTATGTCTGCGGTAACACTGGTGTCTCACGAGTGATCTCCCAGTAACAAAAGAAATGTCTCCTTAGAATCACATAGAAAGGAAGAAAGGGGAAGGCAACTTTCTGCGTGTCCATAAGTGTTTCTCTTTCTACACAGTGAATTTCAAGCCGTGCTTCGTCAAAAAAGATATTACATCTTCCTGGTTCAAGAGAACGAGAGTGAAATATTCTGTGAATCGTGCAGGTAAGAGCAGCAGGCGTCTTAAAAAGTTGTTGTTTCTCCCATTTAAAAAAACAACAATTAAAAAAAAGCTATGTATGCATGATATTTCAAATAACTTGGATCATGAGCACAAGCAAGCATACAAAAATACCATCTCGCAAACAACAACAATGAACTTCTTTGAAGACCTAAGTTTCTCTATTGGGTTGGACAGATGGAGCTTTGACGGCACCCCTGGTTCCCATGGGGGCGAACGTTTAAAGCCACGGTTTCCTTATAACGTGGAGCTCTCGAGTCCACTCAATTCTCCACTGTGTCCAACACGATGTGCTGACATAAGTGTGTATGACGAGAGCTGTGACTTGAGGTGTCACGGTCCAATGGGCATTGTCTGCTCTCAAACGCAACATCCTGGAAACTTATTCCAACAAAAAATCTTAAACCCCACTTGCCAGGAAGAAATGGCGAATCCCGCGCAGCTTCGTATATTAGAAACAACGACAGATATCTCGACGCCTCTTTTCGGTGATAATTTTTTGACTCCACGCCGTCATACACTGGACGAAAAAGCCGAAAACAAAACAGCAAAACTAGTAGACAATAATGATAACTCGCCAGCCTGTCAACGATATTTAAGAATAAACGGGGTTACCTCCCACGGGGAGGCCGTGTCGGATGCCGGATTCCTCCACGAACAAAACGGCGATGAATCCTACCCTCTCATAAATGCACCCCAAAGATACCAAATGTATGTTAACCCTCAAATTACTAGTTCAACTCAAGACTGCTCTACATCCCATCATTTTGGAAGTTTCTTTCATGAGCTTTGCTCTCCAGACATGTCATTGGCCTATGATGGCACTGCCATGCATTATGAGTTTCCGACATCATTCGGACTTGAAGACAGTGAGTTTGACAACTTTCTGGATCCCACGCCCATTGAATTGCAAGGCAACTTTGCAAACAGCACTGGGGGGGAAGAGATAGAAAATATATTTGAAATGAACACATCAAATCTTCAAAGCAACTGCATGCAGACTTTACTGTCGGAGTACGATCATCCATCACGAACAACGAACATCAAAGCATCAGGGTGTGGCGTCTCAATCAAAGAAGATCCTGTGATCGCAACAGAGACAAGCGTTTGTGTAGAAAAGTCAATGACCAATCCATCGGACCCACATAGTGTATCACATATCAACTCCGGCTCACTTCATCCCACCACCCATACAATAACCGGAAACTCACAGGAATCTTCTCAGTGTCGATATGCAAACAATCAAAACACAGATCCCGCACACGGTTCGATTCTGGAAACACATCTTCCCGTGTGTTCTTCTTGGCATCAGGGATCCCCAAACGTTTCACCGTGGCAACCTGAAACGTTAAGACAGGCAGCCTTAGGAAGTAGTCACAACATAGTGCCCAGCAGTAGCCCGGAGGCTGAGCTGTTGAGAGACTGCTGGCATGAAACTTATGGAGGTTCTTCGCCAAATTGTGGTTATATAACGGAGACAGATGACAAATACCCGGCAGTCGGTGAGTAGACGTTTATGTTTCATCTAAACACTAGGTTATCTTTAATTTCAGTGAAATATGTTGTTTCATAAACTAAGAAATAAATAGTAATCATAAAATTAACAGATATAATTCTATAGGTAAACTATCAAATAAATGCTACTATAATTTTAGGAAAATATGATTCTTTAGGTTAGCTATTAAATTAATCCTACTATAAATTTAGAGATATAATTCTCTAGGTAAACATTCAAATGAACACCATATACATTATTTTCGATACTTGCGTTGAACGAGGTTCATAAATTTACTACATAGAATCTACTTGTTAATGCTCAATAATTTCTTTGTTTTACAATAATTTCATAGTGAAAGAATAGTGCTTTATCTATTAAATAATGCGCCTAAGCGCGTCCGAAGCCGCTATGCCCCGCAACTCTTGATTTTTTCGTTCTTTTTTATTGGAAAATATAGAAATAAAATAATAAAGATTTTGGTTTTGAGACTAACAGAGCGTGTGGTGTAGCGCGCCGTAAATTAATATATATAATATGACGTCATGGATCTTTTATTATATCAAATTGGGAAAGGAAACAATGTAAAAAGAACAATGATTAATACTTTTTTTGTTGATAATTGGAGTGTGTGAGTGAATAAGAATGTGCGCGAGTGTGTTCATGGGAGTGTGTGTGGGTCTGTGTGTACGTCTGTGTGAGTGTGTGTTTGTATACTAACGATTGATTTAATATACAGCTAAAAGTGACATTAAAGATTAAAAAGAACTTACCAGGACTTTCTTAGAAGAAAATGGTTTATGTATAGTTAAAATATAGTACTGGACTACTAAATATTCCGTTAATTTTATGAACAAAACATTCCGCCAATGCGTGCTTCGTATTAAGCGCTTAAATAAATGTCAGTTTTCTTTTAAAGTCTATAGAGTTACTTTTTAAAAATAAAATCCCTTCAGGGGCCTTCTATAAAGTACGTAACGCTTCAGAGGGGGTGAGGGGGTGTAAGAAAGTGTGACAGTTTGTGACAGGGGG
>MUZC01003153.1:3487-24612 GCA_002072015.1 Radix auricularia
ACACACACACACACACACACACACACAGACACACACACACACACACACACACACACACACACACACACACACACAAATATCTAACAATTAACAGCAGTTGTTAAACACATTTGTTTGTACTAATAACACTCAAATGAAACCTACAATTTTTTAATTTAAATTAATAGTTAATTAATTTTGTAAAAATTATAGACGAAGAATCTATAGATTTTAAATATGTTTTGAAGTTCGTTTTTCTAGATTTACATCGGGCAAAGTTTTTAAGTACATCATCAGCGTTAATTGTGCACAAGTCTGCCTCAATCACCAGCAGAGTTCAGGGACCATTTTTTGTTTCCTTTCTTGGATTTGTTTATGTCTTTCAGCTGAAATTAAGAGCCCTTAGTTGAACAGATGTAACTAGTAATTTTAAAATATATGCAAGGCGATTTTTACATCAAGGAAAGCACACTTGATTTTGTCTCTATCAATTTGTATAATTCAGCATGACTGGACGTGTTGTATTAAGATTGTGAGGCAAGAAACCTTTTAATAATAAATAAGTGAAACTATCGTAGTTCAGTATGTAAATTATTTACAGATCTTCAGGATAAGCATTTATTAGTCCTTGAAAACATTGAGATGTTTATGGTACATCGACCCAACAAGAAAATCGAATTGCTGTATCAATATATACCCATCCTTGTCTACTCATCTCTGCCTTAAGTTTGTCAACAAAGGCATAGAAAGTAGATTTATGAAATTTTTCTCTGACATTCAGAGATACCCCAGGGGTTTCGCCATCAATCAACACTTTATTTTACTATTACGGGTCAAAGTTGACCTGGTGTTATTTATTTTGCAGCTTCTTCAAACCTTTCAAATTCATTTCTAGATTCAGGGAAGTGATCTGCTATTATAGTAATTATAGTGAAGAATACAAATCAGCACACTTATTAAAGTTCACGTGCTCATTTTGTAGAGCTTGACTGACCCTGTGAAAATGGTGTAACGCTTCTTCCCAAAAAACAAACATGAGAGAATATCCTAATTCTTGCATCTTCTTTGCTATGTTTTCTGCTTCTCTTCTGGTGTCGCCCTTCTGTGACTGGTCTTCTTTTAAACTTGTAAACATTATAAAGCTTTTATAATCTTAGGATGAGACTTAATGTCATGTGGATTACTTATGGCTACTGAGACAATATACACATTTTTCTTAAGGGCTTGTGGTGCCCCCAAACGCTTAATGCCCTAGGCACGTGCCTTGTTTGCCTAATGGTTAATCCACGCCTTTATTAAAGCCTATACGTTTTTCCACAACATGTCCTGATATTAAAACTGAACATAAAGAAACTGACACCTGATCAGTTTAGATATATCAACTATTTAGTCAATTAAAAAAAAAGATAATAAATGTGCAGAATTAACTTCTTTATCAATTATCGACGATAATTCCGATGCCAGTAATTGAATTAAATCTATTTGCACATCATGACTTAAATAAAGTCCTTTTTTTCAAACTTAAGATGACTGTCTATAGTGGAATCATATTTGATCATAAAGATAACAATTCACGAAAATGTCAAGTATTTCTACAACTACCATCACTAAAGCAAGAATGTTCTCTGTGTCCTCTGAATGGCAAACCTTGTTTTGCTAAGAACAACGTCTCTTTTATTATTCATTTCAACAGTTCTCTATTATTTTCCACTTGGCGACGCTCATTACTGATCAAACCAGATTTTACCGGTTTGAAATACGATATTTAGCAAGCAAATATTGTCGTATTGCAGTTTAGTGTTGATTAGAAGTTTCGTGTTAAGCAATATTTTTTCTGCTCTAGTGACACCTTTTTAGTGCTCATTGAGGGTGTCTCATTTTAGACCCTACAGGGGCGCGGGGGGGGGCAGGTCGCCCCGCTGCCATATAGCTAAATCCGCCACTGAGGGCTTCCCCCCCCCCCACACACACAACTAGATTCTTAAAAACTCATTCCATAATTTTTTTCATCACCCCCACCCCATCCAAAATAAATATAACAATGAAAAATAGGGGAAAGGGTGTTCCTGTATTTGCAAAGACCTTTAAGATATTTAAGAGGCCTGGTATTTACTATTTCACCCGACTTTTCAAAGCTACAAGATATGATTTAATTGATTTGAAACTTTGCGATGGCGCCCCCTAAGCGGCAAGTTATTGATATGTCGCCATGTTCTTCGACCTGCTGTTTTGTTGCTTTTTAACGGGGGGGGGGCGGTTAAAACAAATATTGCTGTATAGCAGACTCTGTTGTCCCAAATATGAGTTCACCCTTCATTAGGTAGAGAGCTGCAGCTGTATTCCATTATCTCCCTTTGTTTTTATTATAACTGTCCACAACAATAATCTTTGTTTTTATTATAACTGTCCACAACAATAATCTTTGTTTTTATTTGGTCGGTGGCGCTTAATTTCTGACATAAATATTATGCGAGGCAGCGACATGCTACATTTTTATTGTTTACCTCAGCGTAGGAATCTCCTGCCTCCCAGACAGTGTGCAGCACGGGGCTCGCAGTCAACAGGTGCGCCACTGTTTCAGAGTCTAGTCTAGACGGCGGTTCAAATCCTGCTGTAGTTAAGCCGGTTCCGTTGGTATTTTTGGGAAGTCCTGGGCATTGTTTGGGCAGTCCTAGGCATTGGTCAGGCAGTCCTAGGCATTGGTCAGTCAGTCCTAGGCATTGGTCAGTCAGTCCTAGGCATTGGTCAGTCAGTCCTAGGCATTGGTCAGTCAGTCCTAGGCATTGGTCGGTCAGTCCTAGGCATTGGTCGGTCAGTCCTAGGCATTGGTCAGTCAGTCCTAGGCATTGGTCAGTCAGTCCTGACCTTATCTCAATCATTAAAATCTGGTCTTGGGTATGTTTACTTACTTACTCTTATCAGCTGGCGCGTACATTCTAAAGCGACCTTCTCCATCTGTTAGATGGTGGAAGACATGTAAACAAGGTATGAGTTAGCCTGAAAGGACATAACAAAACAGCGAACGTTTCGGCTAAGAGCCTTCCTCAACAATTAATCAATACACAAATAAAACGAATATAAAGAAATGACAAATTTGCGGTGAAATCCAAAGAGTCAACGAAAGGAGGATCAGTCTGGAGAATAGACAAGTCCAAGAGTATGGGACTCTTGCACCACAAGGGGTGAATGTTGTGTTTACGCTGACCGCACCTAAACGTTTTGCCACACCCACTCTCTCCTTTCCTGTATAAGCTCACTGAAAATCCTACATGTGGAAGAAAATCAGCCGTCCCGAGCCTGTGCTCTTCATGGGGCTTCCCGGAAAACCCCCTCAGCCCTCTGGCCCCCTAAGGGACGTAAAGACTGAGAAGCCCCCCCTTCCGGAGCGGTCGCTGCTACAAGCGGCCGCCTGGGCGTCCAGGGCACTGGGCCGAAAACGCCTCCCACTAAAGTGTGCCTCCCGAGGGAGGTGTGGAATTTCCCTACTGTGACTCGCTATCAACATAGTATCACTTTGGCGCCACCACGGCAAAGCTTACGAGTCTATATAGTTTAGATCGCCGCAAAGCTCACTAATCTCATCCTTCTTTGCTTTCGTTGACTCTTTGGGCGAAATCAAGAGGCGAGCCATTGCTATGAAGATATTTCAATTACCTAGTGCCGTCAATAGACAGTTGAATTAAAATTGGGCAGTGTTTGTATTCAATGACACTCAGTCAGTTTCCTACTTCGTCAGTCAAAAGATTCTATCTCATGTTTTCCGGGGCGAAGTACTTGTTCCTGCTGAATGTGCATCAATTATCAATCATCATAAAAGATCCAATAAAGATACAACAGATACCAGTGATACAAGGTCCACAAAAGATAAAAGAGATATCAAAGATACAAGAGCTACCAAAGATACAAGAGCTACCAAAGATACAAGAGCTTCCAGAGATACAAGAGCTACCAGAGATACAAGAGCTACCAGAGATACAAGAGCTATACCGGAGATACAAGAGCTACCAAAGATACAAGAGCTACCAGAGATACAAGAGCTACCAGAGATACAAGAGCTACCAGAGATACAGGAGCTACCAGAGATACAAGAGCTACCAGAGATAAAAAAGCTATCAAAGATACAAGAGCTACCAGAGATACAAGAGCTACCAGAGATACAAGAGCTATCAAAGATACAAGAGCTACCAGAGATACAAGAGCTATACCGGAGATACAGGAGCTACCAGAGATACAAGAGCTACCAGAGATACAGGAGCTATACCGGATATATAAGAGCTACCAGAGATACAAGAGCTACCAGAGATACAAGAGCTACCAGAGATACAAGAGCTACCAGAGATACAAGAGCTACCAGAGATACAAGCGGTGGCATCTTTCATCCCCCTCTATTCCCTCTCCAAAGCCCCTCACCCCTCTGAAGCCATCTCTAATATTGCCTCTCTCAACTCCCTCAGTGAAGCCCCTCACCCCTCTGAAGCCATCTCTAATATTGCCTCTCTCAACTCCCTCAGTGAAGCCCCTCACCCCTCTGAAGCTATCTCTAATATTGCCTCTCTCAACTCCCTCAGTGAAGCCCCTCACCCCTCTGAAGCCATCTCTAATATTGCCTCTCTCAACTCCCTCAGTGAAGCTCCTCATTCCCCTCTCTCTACTTCCTTCCTGAAGCCTCAACTCCCTGGGGCCGTCCATAAATGACGTCACGCACCTAGGGGGGGAGGGGGTCACACTTTTGTGACGCTGCGTGACGTGGGGGAGGGAGGGGGTTGAAGAAAAGTGACGTCACATCGAAAGGGTAACTTTAACTAAAACTTCCACTGAAATATTTGGTCACTTAAAATTTATTTAATGACCTTTTTAAAATAAATTCAGTGCTTCTCAAAGTGCCGGTCGATAGGCCATCAGACGCTGGTTGGTGTAAGTTAACAAGACACGAAAATTAAATATAATTATAATTCTTAAGTTTGAGAATTCACAATAGAACATACGAAATTGTACCCTGCGTCGATTGATGTTGACATCAAAGCTTTTGTGATGTAACCTCAGTTGCGTTTGTTGGTTCACTCGCGGCAGGAGTCTGCGAACTTTTTTTTTTTGGTCGGTTATACCCCCCCCCCCCTTTCGAAACTGCTACTGGTGAGTTTTACAAACAGGATAAGTGTCTGAATAGGATTATATGTTGATATTTTAAGTCAAAAGGACACCGAATATCCAATTGGGGGGTGGGGAATCTATTTGATACAATAATAAAAGTTTTAAGTTTGCTATAGTTTTTCGATTGGTTTTTGGTCAAACGCCCTGGCCATTCTAAATATAATAATAAATGTGTCCATTTAAAATTAGTCAAAGTTTACACTAACTTTATTGAAAGCATCAAATTCTCGACATCGCAATTCGAGAGGAGCACAAAACAACTTTCTTCTGAACTCAGTTTTTAAGGCATTTATTTTAAATATGACAGAAAGGATACTTGATACAGTCAAGTAATGTTGATTAAGATTATTGTCACTTTTGTCAATATAAATGAAAGTAGGCTGGATTTAGGTGTCGTCGTATAGTACGTAAATAAGAAATCTACATAGATGACAAATTTAACAAATGCATTTACTGGAAGGAACCGGTTCAATAGTGGGCATATGTTGCCAAGCGTACACGTACACATGACGTATTTGAATATATCTAGTGCAGTGTAATGGATGCTATATGTCCCAAATGAGTCTGCATTACCCCCAAAAATTCCCTTTTGACCCCAGATGTTATTTTAAAAAAGTATTATTTTAAAATAACTTTTTTTTATAAACAAAGAAGTTACAAGTAATGATTTATAGTCAATGCTTAATTTGTATGCATTAAAATAAAATATAATCCAAGGATGTTAAAACATTTCGTTTTTTTTTAAAGGCCGGCTAAAAAAAGTTAAACGGCTTGAAAAAAACGGACCGTTTCAATAGGATACCTAAATATTAAAATTATAAAAGTTTATATTAACATTACTGTTAACCCAAAAATAGCGGATTCTAGCAAATTTTCTATGCCCACAATGATTGAGCATTACCCCCAAGAGTTCCCTTTTTACACAAACTGAGATAATTTATTGGTGACATTATATTTACAACTGGTGTGTGACGTACGTGAAATCCTGAAGAAGAAATAAAAAACAACAAACAAACTTGTGAGCTTCGGAGTTAAAAGTTATGATAATGCTGGATATTTCAATAATGGCATAGTATTTCAGTCCTCTACTTGCAAGAATTACTGTATTTTGCGACGCACAAGATGACACCCTACTTTCCTGCACAAATGTGGGNAGGGAAACTGTCATTAGAAGATCGAAATCAATTTGAGGAATTGTCTTGCATCTATATATTCTAGGTCTATAAACAATGCAATGATCCTTGTAATATCAATAGTCACATTCGCGAGCTTAATCGCGAAGGTTAATCACATCAATGGTTTTTGACATTACCGCTGCATTGTTCGTTAGCTGTCTTGCTATGCCATGGCAACTAAACATTTTTTAAAATAAAAATGTAATATATAAAACAAGCCGAATTCATACTTAATCTTATGGCTTTAAGCCATGTAGGGGCTCATTTGGCTATCAAATCAGTACAGAGAAAATCATGTCAAAACGGGAAAAGAATGCAATGGTACATGGTGAAATGGAAAAATTCTTGCCGGTCGTCTGATACGAAAAAGTTTGAGAATCACTGGCTTACAATTTATTTAATTTATTTAATATCTTTTACATAGCTTCACTCATGTTACGATAATACAATGTAGACCTACACTAAATAAATACTTAAATGACAAAAAAAGTGATTTGAAACATTCTTATTTTCAAATAGAATTTTTTCTAGGGAGGGGGTGGGAATCAAATTTTTGTGACGTACTTTTTGAGGGGGGGTCGACGATTTTGTGACGACGCGTGACGTAGGGGGGAGGGGGTAAAAAATCTGCCAAAATCACGTGACGTCATTTATGGACGGCCCCGTCCCTATCTGAAGACACTCTCTCTACTCCTCTGAAAACTTTCTCTTCTTCTCCTCCTATAAAGCTTCTCTTTACTCCTTCTCTGAAGCTCCTCTTTCTACCCCTCTATCCTTTTCACCTTCAATCCTAATTATACTTTGATTGCGAAGGATTAGTCGCGCAAGATGAAGAATTGCGGTTAAGAAATAGAAATATAATAAAACATTAGGCGATTTTCGAATATGCATAATGCATGTAGACACGTATTTCAAGTAAAACTACAACGAGAAGGAATAGAAAACCTCAATTTTGTCCTGCAACATCTATACACCGCAATAATGCCGCCATTGTCGCATCTATGAACAGCCATCTTCAGGAATTTCTGCCAAAGTGTTTGTGGATAGGCCTTTAATGCGGGCGAACTGTGGGCGGTAAGAAAACAAACCTTTTCTGGCGCCTGCTTCAACGTGTGGCGAGCCTATGCGTTTGGAGAACGGGTAGTGTAAATATATCTCTCAATATTAGTCAGCAGATTTCTTCACCAACGCCCTGTCCAAATATAGGACTAGGACATACTCATTCGTATCTGTTCTTTACACCTATAACTTGACCAGGCAAAATTATGATGGGGAATTAACATCAGAATAAACTACAATGTTTTAATGACTTACTTAACAATGAACCACAATATCGTAAACACCAACAGAGGCGTCACTAGGGGCGTGGACCGCACCGGGGGACACCATCACAAAGGGTGACACCTAAATGTAAAATTCTGTATGTTCCTGTTACTTGGCACAGGCAAACTCGGGGGAGGTCTATGGAGTAAGTCATGAGGGGATGACACCATGAATGAGCTCCAACACTGGTTGAAAACCACCCTGGTGTCGCCTGTCCACACCAAAAGACTTTTCTCAAATGGGATTCCAATACGTAGGTAGGTAGTTTGGATGGATGGATGGATGGATGGATGGGTGGGTGGGTGGATGGATGGATGGATGGATGGATGGGCGGATGGATGGATGGGCGGACGGGGGACGGATGGAGGGATGGATGGATGGATGGGTGGGTGGATGGATGGATGGATGGATGGATGGATGGATGGATGGATGGATGGATGGATGGATGGATGGATGGATGGATGGATGGTAGGCAGGTAGGTAGATCTAATTAATCCAGGGGTCGGGAAACCATGGCACGCAAGCCAGATATGGCTCTCACAGAATTACTTTTCAAAATAAGTGGTGATGATGGCGCTCAGACAAAATAATGTCCCCGAACCTTGAATTAAGCAAAGAGATTATCAACATTAAAAGATAAATAAATCGATTAGAAAAATAATAATTCATCTAGTTGGAATTCGGTGGTAAATAGAGGTTAAAAAAGATTTTTAAAAACACATTTTTATAAGTGAACTAAAAAGGAAATAATAAATTAAAACTTATAAGTTCAAGTAGATCTACTTTGATTTAATATGACGAAAAAGTGGGGCTGGCGCTTATGAGGTTTGCACATGCAGCTCTCACATTCTCTCACTTAAGGATCTCCCTTTTGCCTTTAAAAAAAAATCTTTAATTTTTATACTTAACACCTATGTTTGTGTTGTATTTCTAAATTTGAATGGGACTTTGAAGCACCCACCCCACGTGGATCTCTAAGACCATCAGAAGTGGTTTAATTTTACGTTGGAAAATTTGACATTTTACGGACAGACAAAAGAAACGAAAGCAAGTTAATATAAACGTGGTAATAATAAAAAAAATAATAATTTTAAAAAAAGACAAACTTTGCTCTTTGCGTTTTAAAAATTTGATTACACTTGTCCTCAACTTTCCTATATTAGGACTGAAAATTAACACTCGATCATCATGAAGCGCGATCAATCTTTAAAACTAGCAACAAAAAAAAAATATTTTATTTTATTCCCATATTTCTGTTATTGACAAGTCAGAATTTCCCATGATCCAAAAATAGGTCAACAAACCTTGTTACATGTCAGGTCTGCAATAATAGCCATCTTAATGACCGCTTTTAGCATTGTACGTCTGCTCGTGACAAGGTCAATGGTACTGGAAATGTTCATGTGAACATTTGTGTCCACCCGAGATCTGATGTTGGAATGAACACGTGAGAAACCCTGGCCAACGGTTTAAAAAGACTTGAAGCGTCCATAGGATCAGGCCCTTACAATGGCCCGGTCAATTTTCTCAGGTCTAAAATTAAAACTCCTTTCAAATTTTTCTTAACGGGGTTTAGTTGCCACCCTTTCCCACACTCGCTTCACTTCCCTGGCCACCAGCCAACGCATTCCTTCTATTATCCGAACAAACAAAGACGTGATTTTTCTTCATGGCTGAGTGGTTTCACTATATCGCTATATAGTATAGACAGTTTGGGCAGGCGGAACTTATTTACATAACTAAACTACATGATGAAACTATATTATAGCCACAGGCATAATGCTGTAAGTTATAAAGATTCTCTACATTGTAGTCTACATGCCTATAACTATATCCATTCTTAACAAATACTAGCTTCACCTAAGCCTCTATACGTCTAGAAATACTACATTAAAGCCAAGTTTTTATATACAAATTGTATAAAGGAAGAAGACATGTGTGTTTCGAAAAGAAAAAAATCTGCTAAAAGTAAAATATTATGAACAGCAAAGACATAATATGAAAATAAAACATAAAAAAATAATCTCATTAAATAAAATAAGTGTACGGGAAAAGGTAGCCGATATTATTTGATTCTTTGCAATACTTTGACCATATGAATATACTTTATTGTTCTGTAGCAGATTGAAAGCCTCTAGTCTAGAACTAGAAGTTTCCTTACACTTGCAGGACTTAGTCAGGAGTAGTATTTCTCCTGGAGCAAGTAAGATCTTTGGACGGGCAGTGGTACAAGGGAAATTTTTTCATGGAAATCATATACATTTATGGAAAGCTCCACACACCAGTCCCCTAGCCCCACACACCAGTCCCCTAGCCCCACACACCAGTCACCTAGCCCCACACACCAGTCACCTTGCCCCACACACCGGTCACCGAAATTAAGAGTGGAGATATTGCTGCCGATGTAGAGGAGCACTTAGAGACACGGAGATTTGATCCTGTATTGTTAGACAAAGTTCAGGGAGCTGAAAGCATTTTTATTTGACAGAAACAGTGTCTGAACTGGAGTTGAGAAAGGGAGATAAACATTTCAGTTCATTTTAACATCGCGATTCAATTAAAGATAACACCCTTTTTTGTGCTGGTTAACGGCATGGAACAGCTTCAATCACATACGTGTACTTGTTAAAAGATTTAAATGTTGACATGATACTGGTATCTTTAATTTATTGTCTAACAAAAATATTGTTAAAAATAAATGAAATAGTTGTTTGTTTTGTGTGGGCGGAATTAAACTTAAACAAGTGCATATCTTACAATGAAATCATAGCATGCACAAGTTAAGCACATTGAATTATCGAAGTGGCCATTCGGACCTGGGTCCCAATAGCCTACGGCCGCTATTGGGACCCGCTAGGCTCAGTAAACGATAATTTTATAAAGTTTACTTTATAAATATTAAAAGACCAATGGCGCTCGAGTCTTCCTGGTCTCATCGTTAGTGCGATGGATAGCTGTTAAATAAGTCTGAGGTTCGGTTTTCGGATGGGGTTTTTTTTTGTTTGTTTTGTATTTTTGTTTGTTAAATGAATTAATTTTTAATATTTTGTTCATGATTTAGGTTTAGGGTTAGGTTTTAGGGTGTGGGTTAGGTTTAGTGATAGTGATAGGTTTTAGGCTTAGGGTGTAGATTAGGTTTGGTGATAGGTTTTAGGGTGTGGGTTAGGTTTAGTGATAGGTTTTAGGGTGTGGGTTAGGTTTAGTGATAGGTTTTAGGGTGTGGGTTAGGTTTAGCGATGAAATTAACAACATAATTTTAATTACTAGCCATACTAATACTAGTACATTGTACTACACTGTCACCAGTGCTGGCTCCGAATACACTTTTATATAACAGAACCCGCCCGGGTCCGTATATCAATCATACGCTATACGGACCCAGGTCCGAATAGCCGCAGCCTTGAATTATTGAGGGGTGATCTCCACTTACCCTTTTAACTTTTTGCATTTAACTGTTAACTTACTTCCTGTCTGAAAGAGTGTTAAAGTTAGACAACATTCCGACCTTTCATGACAATAAAATTCCAACAGTGACTTCTAACATTTAATGACCTATCAGTGCATGTCCACCACCGAATTCTGTAAAAGGATAAAATTTTGTTTACTCGTACAATTGTAATCAATTTTAGTGTCAACAAATCAGTTATGCTATTTATTCTAGAGAAACACTTAAGATGTCCTGCGTGAAAGATGAATGAGGACAATCTAATAAACACAATTTCAGTTATATATATATATATAAAGTATTGATAAGTATCTTTAAAAGAATAACCACTTTTTCGGTCCATGACAGACTCTATGGCAAGTGCAGTAGCCTTCACAAGTTATATCAAGCCACCACTAACGAGCAAGGGATTGTGTGGCTAGTACAATGCCCCGTGGGCCTCGCCAGTACCGTGGCTCGAACCCATGACTTGAGTTCTCACCACAGTTTGGCAGTCCAGCGTGCTACAACTTAGACCACCGCGGCCATGGGAATTTTTTTTTTTACAAGAGACAAACCAAGGTCCAAAACCAGTGTTCACCAACCTGTGTTCACCAACCTGTGTCAGTCCTTTCCATGTGAACCTTATTTAAGGGAACCATTTTCATTACAAATCATATTTTTTTCAGACTCTTTATATAATTTGATTTACATGTTTACGTTTTCTATATGCTTTGCTCTTGTTATTAGTTAAATGCTTAAAATGTGAAATATTGCTTGTCCCAGATTTATTTTCTAAGCTCTTCTGTTCACTTCTATGATATTGTATAGTGCCAATATAAGACTCCTTATATAGATGACCATACCCTATGATATTGTATAGTGTCAATATAAGTTATAAGACTCCTTATATAGATGACCCTACCCATGAGTATACATGTGTACTATACTTAGACACATTCATATACTGGGACACAGTCAAATACTTGGACACAGTCATATACTTAGACACAGTCATACACTTAGACACAGTCATACACTTAGACACAGTCATACACTTAGACACAGTCGTATACTTGGACACAGTCGTATACTTGGACACAGTCATATACTTGGACACAGTCATATACTTGGACACAGTCATATACTTGGACACAGTCATATACTTGGACACAGTCATACACTTGGACACAGTCATATACTTAGACACAGTCGTATACTTGGACACAGTCGTATACTTGGACACAGTCGTATACTTGGACACAGTCATACACTTAGACACAGTCATACTCTTAGACACAGTCATATACTTAGACACAGTCATATTCTTAGACACAGTCATACACTTAGACACAGTCATACACTTAGACACAGTCATATACTTAGACACAGTCATATACTTAGACACAGTCATATACTTAGACACAGTCATATTCTTAGACACAGTCATATTCTTAGACACAGTCATATACTTAGACACAGTCATACACTGATTACAATAACAGTCTAGGTTATACATGTTTCAGAAGTCAAGTAGACATAAACTTTCTGTTCAGAAATAAAAACATAACATAATCAATGCCAATAGCATGTGCCAGGTACAAAACAAATTTATTAGCACCTTTTAGAATTATATATATCTGACAATATATTATATTACTATAAAATGCTTAGTACAATTTAATTTGAATTTAATACATTACATTACTATGTACACCATATTTTATGCTAGAATAAATATCACAAGAATGACACCGTTATGCAAAACTGGCCAAATATAATTATCAGGTCGCTCATACTAGTTTAGACTAAAATCCATCTCAATGTAGTTTAGATCTCAAAGCTCCCTAAACTAGTTGGTGAATTTTAAATAGGCCCCAACAAAATCAATGAAAAATATGTACTATTATGAGACTTTTCTCTTAGCCATTAAGTCTGTTTCCCTGGTTCCATTCACATCATATTAATTATTTATTATTTTAAATTATGCATGAAATTTCAGAGGAAAGTTGAATTTTTTAAAATACGGGACTATGGCACTTTTATGTGTTTGCTAATTGTCAGTATTAAACCATTTCTAAATTAAAAATATGAGCACCAGAAAAAACAATATGTTCCAGGCCATCAGTTCTCAGGCAATATGTGGTTCACAGCCCCTCTGGGATTACTTAAAATTTTATAGAGTCCTTTGAGAACTTCAGCCATTTTATTATTTTTAAATATTTGATATTTTAAATATTATTTACAATGACCAGGCTAGAATCTTGTTAGTGCTACACATGGGTTACAATTTAAAACCCACAGAAAAAATATTTAGTACAATGATATCATTTTAATTTAATTCTTTTTTTTCCATTGTGGGTGTAAATATGTTCAGCTAATAAGATTTTTTTCTTACCTAATATTTAATTTTGATAGTTTCCAAGTAAAGACATCTCATTTGTTTCACTTGTTTAAAAAACGTTTTAAGAGAAAAAGAGAGGTAAAAAAGAAAATATTCTTATTCATAATTTTCTGAGTGATTTTGTTATGATAAGGTAACTAACAATTAAAGGTATGTATTAAAATAAACCTCAGACACAATCAATAACCACCAAAAAATCGATTTCTCAATTCCTATGCATAAAAGGCCAACTTAGCCAATACATGTAATTGAAATATGTCACACACAATATGTCCTTAGATTCTATAGCTTTCTCATGTCACAAATGTTTTCATCTCCATGTCTAATCCAAAATCAGCAGTTGCAGTCAAGATCAACTTTTAGCAGTCAAGATCAACTTTTAGCAGTCAAGATCAACTCTAGCAGTCAAGATCAACTCTAGCAGTCAATATCAACTCTAGCAGTCAAGATCAACTCTAGCAGTCAAGATCAACTCTAGCAGTCAAGATCAACTCTAGCAGTCTTATCACAGTCCAGCATAAAAATGTTACTGACATAGAACACATTTTATTACCACTATGTTCATCACAGCTAATGTTTTGTGAAACAACTATAAAAATATTTGCACAAATACTGTGCATTGAATAGTTCTGTTGAAACAATATTTGGTTATTACACCCATGGCCACATGTGAGGAGCAGAATGTGGGCCTAGAAATAGCAGCTCAGAAATTTCAAATCTTCAAGGTCCTGAAAGCTGTTGATCCGTTTTATGCTTTTGTGCTGTAATTGTACTTAAGTATATGAATTTGATAAACTGTAGGTGATAACAGTTATATATTTTTTTAAACAAGCTACAATAATATGTATATGCATTTATCTTCTTGTTCCGTATTTCATCCTTTGATATAAGCTTTGTATTTCTATGCATATTTGTTTCATTTTGAAAAATATTGAAATAAGTTTTCTGGCGTATCACCCAAATTAATTTAAATCACAAGCAGCAACTGTCGATGATCACCATTAAGCAGTTTTCACTAACAAATACCCTGTCATCATGAGTTTCAAAGTCTCTCAATTTCACGTAACAAAAATATCATTTTATACATTTTGCATCCATATGCACACATTTGGAATGTTTGTCCTTGACACCACTATTGTCTTCTTTAATGTATTGAATGATAAACGTGAAACTGAATCAAGTTTTCTCCTATCTATTTAGACTATTCACGCAGTAGTAAGAAATATGCTGATGATATTCAGTGCCAACATTTGTTGCCCTTCAGTGCCAACATTTGTTGCCCAATCCACTATCACACATGTATGTAATTGTTATCTTCAATATACCAGTACTTCACTTAGGTCTTGTATCGTGAGAACACTCAACTTCCTGTTGGTAAGTTCGCCACTCATGGAGATAAGTTGCACATTTGAGTTGTAGTCTGTTAAATATCATCCTCCCAGTCATCAAGAGGTCACTGGCACTTTTCTGCATCTTGCATTGTTTGGGTACTGTCACATGACCTGTGAGGTGCCTGTCTGACCTCTTGACACGTCTAAACATGTCAGCCTCTCTCTGGTGGATGACCTGCTTGATTGACAGGGTCAGTGTTGACATGGGATTGTCAACCTTGTGTACAACATCGTTTAGACTGCCGATCACAACTGAAGAGAGAGAGAGCAATCATTTTAATAGGAGTTATACTGTAACAGAGCAATCATTTTAATAGGAGTTATACTGTAACAGAGAGATCATTTTAATAGGAGTTATACTGTAACAAGGAGATCATTTTAATAGGAGTTATACTGTAACAGAGAGATATTATTAATAGGAGTTATACTGTAACAGAGATCTTTTTAATAGGAGTTATACTGTAACAGAGATCTTTTTAATAGGAGTTATACTGTAACAGAGATCTTTTTAATAGGCGTTATACTGTAACAGAGAGATATTATTAATAGGAGTTATACTGTAACAGAGATCTTTTTAATAGGTGTTATACTGTAACAGAGATATCATTTTAATAGGAGTTATACTGTAACAGAGAGATCATTTTAATAGGAGTTATACTGTCAGAAGATCATTTTAATAGGAGTTATACTGTAACGGAGAGATCATTTTAATAGGAGTTATACTGTAACAGAGCCTGGGTTTAAATTTGCTCTCAGTGAAAGTTCAATTTTTTTAATGTCCTAAAACTGAAATTTTTTAAAGCTGAACTGAAAATAAAGAAAGGTTTTTAATTTTAAAATAATTTGTTTTTATCTTTGCATTAACTTGTATTTTATAAATGATTTTTTAAAAAATACTGTATGGGCTTATCCTGAATACTGAAATTTCATTTTTTTAAATTTATTAGAAAATAATTATAATTCTTACCAAAATCCATGGAACAGTAAGCATCGAGAACTTCCTCTTTAGTACAAGGCCTGCATTCTAGAAATCAGGGGAAATGACAAGCAAGTTAATTTATTGTACATGAAAAAAAGGTTTTTAGAGATGAATTTCTATGTTGTAATAAAATGTAAATTATGAAGCAACAGCAAAGACAATGGGTTTAAGACAATAGGATTTAAGACCAAAATTTCAAAATGATCTGTGAGATAAATCACCCCCCTCCCACCCACACTTTTCTGATATTAGAAACTTTTCCTTCCAAGTTCTAAACTGACTTAAGATTATGTGATATTGAATCTAACCTTCTAAACTACCAACTGTCAGAGCTTTGTCCATCTTTTCCATGTCATAATAAAATATTATTTTAGGCACTGCATCAACATTGCTTATCCGTATGGATTCAATATAGAGTAGAAGTGGTTCGTGTCTCTGAGAGTGGATGCAGAATTCTTGACTTGTTGAATTGGCTGTCATTAAGTGATTGAGACGGTGTTCCTTGGGCCTGGCTGGACTGACCATATAAATGCTTGAGGTTGACCTCTCTGTTTGGAGTCTGTAGTTGTCCGCGGACAAGACTTCGTGTGACACTTTGACCTGTGTGCTGTCAGAGTCTACAAGAAAACATGCCCGGTATGCCCCTTGGAGGAAAGGGGTCAGTTCCAGACGGATGGCACCGGTTGCCCCAAACCACGTGATGGTGCCAGTGTTACAGATCAGATTGATTGTATAAATGGCTTGAGGGTTTGTGAGGGAACTGAGGACAAGATAACAGTCAATTATTTTTATGGTTGTGTGGAGAAATTTTTGTTCATTTAATTAAATAACTACATATCATTTCATTATACAATGAATAAACAATTTTAATTTTAACATTTGGAGCAAACATAAATGTAAACAGGTTTGTTATGGTGGGAATAAATCCTCATGAGGAATTGTTATATTTGGGGATTCTGAGTGCGGTCACCTTCTATCAGATGTGGGTAACAAATTAACAATTTTTATCGTATAGGTAAACTATTAGGTCTTCCTTACAAATCATGGAGCCGAGACGTGTAGAAAAACGACCGTAAACCTGACCAGAATCCAGTCCTTTCTCAACAATTGTCTAAGAAGGATTCTCAGAATTCACTAACCGCTACAAAATCAGCACATGAACTGTGGCAGCGGAGAAAACAAAAGCCAATCGAGAAAGGATTCTTCAGAAGCGGTGGAGGTGGAATGGTCATACACCAAGAAAACCTTCTTCTAATACAACAAGGCAAGCTTTAAAATGGAACCCCCAGGGTAAGGGGAAACGAGGCCGTCAAAGAAACTCTTGGTGCCGAGAATTGGAGGCAGGCATCACGAGAATTGGCCATGAATCCAAAATCCTGGAGAAGCTGTCGCAGGATAGAGATGCAATGAGGTCTCTCGTTGGTAGCCTTGGAGGAAACGCTGACGATGATCGGTGGATGTCCCACATGGGAAAGAAGGCTCAAAAACAAAACGAACAAACATACGAATCATTTCATTGCCAGAATTCCAGAAGGTAAAACCCCACCCAACCTTTTATATGAGATAAACCTCTTGGCTTTTATTTTCATCAATTGCAGAGACAAGGTGTCAGGTTTTCTACTTTGCTGTTAATTGTAATTTATCTTCAATTAAAAGTGTTCAAAGAACTCTTCAACTGCAGGTAATCTGAATTTAAAAATTAATAGTAATTATTGATTACAGTTTGTCTTAAATACAAGAATCATTTTGAGAACTACTGTCCTATGTAGTTTAGTTCTGTATAGCTTGATAACATACAATTTTTGACCACCAACCCCAACACTATTTAAAGAACCATTTTTTAGCCAAGCAGCTCCCGATCGTTGCTACACTATAACCTAGCAGGTCAGTGAGGAAACTCGCCACGCCGTGACAACTGGACTCAGCCATGCCGTGACAACTGGACTCACAGTCATGCCGTGACAACTGGACTCACAGTCATGCCGTGACAACTGGACTCAGCCATGCCGTGACAACTGGACTCACAGTCATGCCGTGACAACGGGACTCAGTCATGCCGTGACAACAGGACTCAGTCATGCCGTGACAACTGGACTCAAGTCATGCCGTGACAACTGGACTCAGTCATGCAGTAAAAACTGGATTCAGACCAGATATCGTCCCACCATTCTCTACGGTCCATGCACTAATGCACCGTACGAATTATAATACCAAGAGCGCCAAGATATTTTTAAAAAATTACGTACTGACTACGATGAAAATAATGAAACCTTTGGATTTTTATCTTAGTACTAAAGGCATTTGTTAAAACCTCTGTCGCTGGTAAGTTCAGGAAAATTTAACAAAACACTTTTTTAATAGTGTCACTTTAGGAAAAGAGTATGTGAGTGGCTTTGGGACAATAGAAGTCACAAGAAATGAAATTATTTTTTAAATGCGTATTTTATTTATTCTATACAAAAATAGTAAATAGTATTTCTTATTGTTTCTTTATACAGTTGAATAAAGTCGGTGGTGAATAGTGAACAATAATTAAACAGACACCCTTCCCCGAAAGTGTCAATTCTTCTTCTTCTTCGTTCTCAATATTGAACATTAAGTTTTGCTTGCCACGAGTTTTGCGCCAATTGGCCCGTGGTCTCCGACTTCAGCCTGTTGTATTTTCTGGATTTGCTTCCATAGCCTTTGGTCAGCCAAGACCATCTGCAGGGCAGCAGTTTTTTTGGCAAGTGATGCAGCGTTCACATGCCACGGCTAAGGCTTCCACGCATTACCCCGCCGCTTTTCATCCATTTGGAGCTGGGTGGGACTCGGGGACGCCCTAGGCCCCGGAGACGGGTCCCATGCTTCCCATGGATTCGAGCCCGTGACCATCGGAGCTCTAGTCGAGCGCGCTTGCCACTCGACCACCGCGCCCCCCCCCCCAAAGTGTCAATAAAATGCGTCGATTATCTGAATCATTGAATAACCGAATCGCTTTCTGTTTGGCATGAATACGTTTTATTACTATTGCATGCAATGCGCATTGCAGGCGAATACAGAGAATCCAAAAACAATTTTGGCCCTATGCTACAATAACTATATAGAGATAATTAATATTTCTATATACTTAATTGTATAAGTTTCTATTTCAGTTGTTAAAAAAAGTTTTTGTTTGTTGTTTATGAGTGACAGTGATGATTAGCAGGAGTGACACACTTCAAGATGGGAACACAGTACACAGTACTGCAAGATGACAAAAATACTGGGAGAAAAAACAACTCGTTTTGAACGTTCGCGTTCAATATGTAAATGTTATTTAATTTTTCTCCGCTAGTGATTGGCTGTAGGTGTCTGTAGGAGTTTGGGGGACCAATCGCTATCAAGTACCGCACAGACAACTACCTTTTATTATTATATAGAACAGACAATGTTTACTTTTGGAAACTACAAGCGTCCACATCAAAGTATGGTCCATGAAAAACAGACGAGAGAGAAGACTTGTTAATTAGTTAAAATAATGGACTTGTCAAATTCATACATCAAATAGGGTGAGTGGTTTAATAAGTAATTGATGGGAGTTATAAAGTTAAATTTTGAAGAGTCAAGATATCTTTTCTTTTAACGGCACACATATAAACCAATGCTTTTAAAAAAAAAAAAACTCAAAATTTGAAACACGTGTATATATACCGCTCTAACTCTAACGAAAGAAAACATGTGGACTTCTGAATAATATAAATTTTTATTTTACTCTCTCTAGTGGAACTTGAGTGTTGAGTGTTATATTTTATATTTTCAATATAGAAACTTAAAGTTAATGTCGGAGATACAAAAAAAATGTTTTCTTTTTTCTTCTCTAAATTGCTAATTTTACAGTAGACTATTTTAGCGGACCGTAAGGGCACCAAACCACCACTCCCCACCTCACACACACAAACCAAATTCAGCTTAGCCACAAAATCCACTCCGTTGATAATTACAGGTGTTAACAAAATCCTACACGGGCTCCACGGGCTTGTTATTAAAAATGACAAATAATAAGTTATAGACCACAGCTATACATGATATCTATCTAGTTTACTCATCTATCTAGTTTGCTCATTAACACTTAAACACGGCCTGTATTCCTATGGAAAACCGTTGACACGGGGAATGCAAACGTCAGTCAATCACAAGTGTCAACTACCAAAGACTGAGTTCCAGTTGTTGATACCTAGGACTACAGGAGATCGTACAAACTGGCAGAAACTGTTGGAGCCACTAGACAACTTAATAAAGATCAACATTAAGTGTAAACATGAACATAACGTGAGACCAGGCGTGTAGCAATGGAGAAATGGAAAGCTGACCAGGGCGGCACTTTTACTTCTCTGGAGAGACGGCATTGAGAAGAATTGCGTTAATAATTTGAAACTGAAAATTTCAGCTATTATTTCAAAACATATAATGGCATTTGATATGTTGAGGCATTGAAAAACGATTATACCTTAAGATAGATGGTAAAGTTACACAATTAGTAACAGTACAGTACATCTCGACAAAACAAGAGAATGAAACACACTTAGTAGTTATATAGCTCGGGGAAAAACCTGGTTAACAAAACACTTTGGGAACAATTGGTATAAGGAACGGGCTGATAGTAGTTACAGCGCGGCAGCCAGAGGGGCATATATATGCAGAGGCGTCACTAGGGTTGGTGTCACCCCATCATGATTTAACCCATAGAACTACTCCGACTTTTCCAGTGCCAAATAACAGGAGCATATAGAATTTTACAGTCTGGTGTCACCCCCTTGATGGTGTCACCCGGGGTGGCCCGCCCCACCGCACCCTCAAGTGACGCCACTGGGCATATGCCAAAATGCTCAAGCCAAGTCGAACAGCCCAATGGTGACTGAAAACTGTTAACAGCCGAGTTTGGGGACTCAAATAAGAACGAGCACTACACCACCAACTTGTACTTTAACAGGCTAGACAACAACAGGGACTTGAACTGCCGGCTTGTACTTTAACAGGCTAGTCAACAACAGGGACTTGAACTGCCGGCTTGTACTTTAACAGGCTAGACAACAGCAGGGACTTGAACTGCCGGCTTGTACTTTAACAGGCTAGACAACAACAGGGACTTGAACTGCCGGCTTGTACTTTAACAGGCTAGACAACAACAGGGACTTGAACTGCCGGCTTGTACTTTAACAGGCTAGACAACAACAGGGACTTGAACTGCCGGCTTGTACTTTAACAGGCTAGTCAACAACAGGGACTTGAACTGCCGGCTTGCACTTTAACAGGCGAGACAACAACAGGGACTTGAACT
>MUZC01003153.1:24904-36000 GCA_002072015.1 Radix auricularia
CAACAACAGGGACTTGAACTGCCGGCTTGTACTTTAACAGACTAGTCAACAACAGGGACTTGAACTGCCGGCTTGTACTTTAACAGGCTAGTCAACAACAGGGACTTGAACTGCCGGCTTGTACTTTAACAGGCTAGTCAACAACAGGGACTTGAACTGCCGGCTTGTACTTTAACAGGCTAGTCAACAACAGGGACTTTATGCCGGCTTGTACTTTAACAGGCTAGTCAACAACAGGGACTTTAACTGCCGGCTTGTACTTTAACAGGCTAGTCAACAACAGGGACTTGAACTGCCGGCTTGTACTTTAACAGGCTAGACGACAACAGGGACTTGAACTGCCGGCTTTAAAGCCTCTGAAACAGAGGTGCACCATGCTGGACATCGCCGTAGAGACTAGGGCGGCGAGAGAGTCCTAAGCTCAGACAACGTTGCATGACACAGCTCAGTAATGGAGCAGGCTGCCCAGCTGTTAGACAAAGCTTTGTCAGAGTGTAATCTCAAGCTTACATATGATGAATTTAGATCAGTACTTAGCAGCGGCGTCACTTGGGGGTGTGGACCATGTCGTGTGACACCATCACAAGAGGTGTTCCTGTCATTTGGTGTTGGCAGACTCGGAGGTCTACGGCCTACGGGGTAAGCGCTAGGGGTGGCTCCACAAGCTACCGCACTGGGAGACACCAACCCTATGGCGCTCTAGTACCTAGTACCAATCACCATAGTATATTCGTAAATTTATCAGCCAGCAACTCTCATATAGCTTTTTAAAGTTTAAATTATTAAATCAATTTGAAGCAAAAATAGCTCGAATGGTTTGTGTGTAACACTTAGTGCCGAGCAGGATTTGTATATATCCCGGGTCTAAAATATTAATATTGTGTTATTTCAAAATAAAATATGTACACATTAAATAAAATACACATTAAATAAAACAGGTACACATTATCATGCCTAAAACAACCATTCGTGTGAACAACAGGTCACGGCAACATGCAGGTCCAGTCTTCGTCGTTAGGTGTAGAGAGAGAGAGAGAGAGAGAGAGAGAGAGAGAGAGAGAGAGAGAGAGAGAGATAACAGTTCAGGTAGAGAGAGGACCCAATTGTGTGTAAATCAGTAGGCCGGTCTTAACTTAGCGGACCCAGTTTGGACAGGAAGGAATAGGTAAATAATAAGGGAAAATTAAGTTAGTGGGGGCCACTGCGCACGCAAAGGTTGCAGTGGCCTAAGACCGGCCATGGGCCTTTAGATATTATACTTCCTTATATAGGCACCGAGAAAAACATTTCTCGAAAAATATTTTCTTTTGTATTTATTCAAATCCAGAAGTGCTCAAAGAATTTTTTTTTAAAACGGGTCAACTCTCTATTCATGTACAACATAATAAACAATCTCTTTGTTTGATTTATTAAATTATTTTAAGGATTCCAACCATTAACATGAGGCATTGATATTATTTATGTATACTATTTTATACATAGTGCGTAAGTGTAAGATAAAACTTGTATGAAAAGCAAATGACTAAAAAGACTTTTAAGCCTAAATCACCACTTTACTCAGCTGAAATGTCTTCTTTCTTCTTGGCTTTTATATAGACTATAGCACTCACTACTCACACCCCACTTCTTCCCTTATTTCAATGGGATTGAATTGAAAGCAACAAATGGGGAGGTGGCCCCTGCCTCGTATCCTCGGAAAAAATTGTTCATTTTATAACAAGCGGTTGGGCGTTGAATTCAAGAGGTCAAAATAATTTAATGGAAGAGGTCAAAAACATCCAATTGAAGAGATAAAAATCATCATAAATCCTTATGTTTGTGTCCATATGATGTATCGTTTATTAATGAAATTTTTGGTGAGAAAAAAAAAGGGGGGGGGGTCATTTTATGAGACTTGGTGGGCGTGAGAGCAGGCTGTTCCACATACAGTAGTTACAGGTATTGAATTGTGGGAGCAATAACGAATGGAGGTCAAATCTCTTCTGAGTCAGAAGCAGATCATAAGATAGGAAGAAGGATTTTTAAAGAGAATCCATATGGTGCGTCACGCTCCAAAGGGGGGGGGGGGTAAGAAAGAGTGACAATTTGTGACAGGGTGTCCGATCATGTGTGACGAGTCAGTGACGTCACGTGTTTTATATTAAATTTTAATTATTTTGTTAATTTATTTTAAAAAACACCAAAAAAAAATCGAAAAGGGGAGGGGCGAGATTTGTGACAGGGAGTAGGGAAGTTTAAAATGGCAATAATAGTTAATAGCGTTACTTACTGTCGTACTTAAAGCCATTTTAATTTAAAAGTCAGTAGAAAAGACTAAATTTCTCTACTTTCAGGCTATGCTATAGCAACTCGGCTTATATTATAATTTTTATGTCCAGGGAAAGGGGGTGGTGGTGGATGAAGTCGGTTGACTAGTTAGTTCTCCTCAGTCTCAGTCCCTGTAGTTAGTAGTATCGCTACCCTAACTAGTAGTACTAGTACTAGGTCTAAGGGCGACCTCCTAAACTAAAACAAGTCGTCATTCAGAAACTAGCCCCTCCCCCCTTTTTCCCCACACTTGGACTTGGTACAAATGTCAATAATATAAAAATATAATACTTGTGCTCGCACATTACAGTTCCAAGAAATAATTTCAATTAATTAAATTACAACTAGTTTAAGTGAAAATTATGAAAATATTTATTTATTTAAGACTTTGTGACATTTTTCAAGTCCACATAGGATTTATTAGAATTACAAGTTTCCACAGATAAAATATTTAAATTTATTTAAGAAAAAGATCATGATCCCTACCTGATTTGGCAGTTGCAGCGGTCACAAGTCTGCTGTCCGGCACATACTGGGAGGTACAATAACAAAATAGACGCAAGTGATGCAGTCATGTGGTAGACAGCCATATCTGGTTACCTTGTCGGTTGTTGAGGTCAACTTGAACTTTGTACTCCAAAACAGAAATTACATTCCCATCATCGTCGAGACGATTTCGTCTACTGTACTGAATATTAGCTTCACTAAACACTTTCGTCTACTGTACTGAATATTAGCTTCACTAAACACTTTCGTCTACTGTACTGAATATTAGCTTCACTAAACACTTTCCAATTTCCAAGCACAAAATTGGGACTTAAACTAGTTTATACACTTTTATATTATTATTAAGCTTAATGTCAGTTAAGCCGAAATCCATAATCATACTCTTCAATTCGATCTATAAAATTATGTATGTACATAATTATAATTTTATATAATAAACTTAAATGCTATCATAATATCATATTGAGTGGTTAGGCGTCTATGGATATATAAAATATATTGCGCAAGACAAAAGAGTTCTTACTAATCCAACAGCTTTATGAAACACGGACGGTTGACGGTTGGTATATCCTCAAATTTGAAAGTGGTAGGTGTCTACTTTCTCAAAGAAGTTTCCAAGTTAAAGTTTCCTTGAATCTTGAAATTTAAAGAATACACCGCAATAATTTTACAAACTGCACAGCCCCGTAGCCCGTAGTGTCAACACAACAGAAGAAATCTATGCAAGAAACCCAACTACACGGACGACTTAACACTCTATTTTCTACAACCACCTGGAGACAAGACCATCAACAAGTGTCCACCAAAGACCCTGTACCGCAAGTGTACACCGCAGGCCGCGGTTCGCTAACGTCTACACTGCGCTCTCCCTCTCTTCAGCTCCACGTCGACCCGCACTGTCTACTTACAACCAGCGGCTAGGAAAACTTGATACCTTCAAATAAACCTTGACGGGGTGGGACAGCACAACTCAGCACTTGGCCGGTCTCACATCTGTGGGCGCAGACAAACACGTCTCGTGGGGGCAGGGGGGAGGGGTCGCCGTGGTTAGATAAAATCTCAGTTTTCTTTCGTCGACACCCCCCTACCCCGCCGACCCCCTTCCAAAAAAGAAGGGGAAAAACACCTCGCACTATCCAGACTGACAGAAAAAGAAAACTTCACCTAAACTGTTGACCTCTCTCAGGAGACTTGAGCCTTAGCACAAGTCAATACTTGCCCTTATATTCATGTGCCTAGGCCTTGGCCGGCCCACAACATCCACCGTGGGGTCCTAAAATGATTTCTTGAGGGTCACGGTAGAGATAAGATAATCTACTTAGTGTGTCAAGGAAAGTGTACTAGAAAATTTAAGAGGAGACAAATTATGCTCATAATAGACGCGTAACATATAGCATATAAGATAAGAGACATAACATAAAAGATAAGAGACGTATAAAGTAGTATAGACTATGGAGACTCTCCTTAGACATGTTATTATATTTTATGTTTAAGACCGATTTATTTACAAACTCGGCACTGATTGTTACAACACAAAAAGACACTTTCAAAATACGTACATAATGATAAGTACAAATTCATTTATATTATATTGAATTTCGAAATGTGGGTGTTGGTGAATGAAGAAAATGATACTAAGCTTAATGTAAAAACAATGAAAGTCTGCCCCAGGCCAATGATCCTCGCCACCGGGGTGGGGGTGGGGTGACACCATGAGCTACCGCCCCGGGTTACACCAACCCAAGTGACGCCTCTGATTTTGTAAGTCTTGGATCCAGAACTCAAGCAACTTCTGCTACACCACACATGTCCGTCAAAGATTGTCTCAAGACAATGTTAAAGGGGTGTGGCCAGAGGCGACACAAATGGGGTCGGGGTGGGGACCGAAACGGTGACACCGTGACACCACCATAATGGATGACACCAAAGGGTAAGATTCTGTATGTCCCCGTTATTTGGCACTGGCAGACTCGGAGGAGTTCTATTGGGTAAGTTGTGAAAGGGTGACACCATGATCTTCCATATTGGAAAAGACGTAAACAAGGTAAGGGTTAGCCTGACCGGACGTAACAAAACAGCGAACGTTTCGGCAAGGAGCCTTTATCAACGAACATACAATACACAAATAAAACGAAAATAAAAATAAAAAATGAAGGAACTTAGCTGCGGTGAAATCCAAAGTATCCAGACTTTTTTTTTTTTTAACGTTGTGATTCCACGTTTTTTCAAATTATTTTAACGGACGTCTTAATTTTTTTACGGAATTTTACGGACATGCAATTTTACGACAAATCTTTACGGACTGTCCGTAAAGTTACGGACGTTGGCAACCCTGATAAATAGTGCAACCGAGTTCATGAAAAAATACAACGAAAATGGATTTGTGTCCGCTCAAATTTTGTTCAGAGAATGTGCTCAAGAATTAGAGGCGGAACCAGGTGAAATCATATTTCCAGCTGCCATACGCTTGAGACGACGGAAAGTGCACAAACACTTCGACTATGAAAGCAAATATTAATCATTGAAAGATTCAAAAGAAAATACCGCGTGGATTGTTTTTTAAAAAAGGTTTTGTTGGATCGAGTTTTGTCGTTGACTGTACGATTTGATCAACGGAACTTCACTTGGGTCTTTTTTAATTTCTGCACAACATTTAAAAAATGCAGAATTCGACAAAAACGATTTGATTAAATGTTGCATGGATTTAATATTGATCTCACTGATGCATCTGGTTTAGATATTGATCTGAATAATTTATGCAGTGAATTGGAAATGATTTCCAACATTGTTCCAGATACGGTTTCGTCTTCTTTTGATGCTTCACGTTTAATTTATGATCATGGTTTGAATACTGCTGTTCAAAATGTCGCCATAGCCATTCATATAGCATTGACAATTCTGATGACTGTTGCATCGGGGGAGTGAAGTTTTTTTCAAGTTAAAATTAATTTTTTAAAACTAATTGAGAAGGACTGTAACGAAGGAATGTCTGAACAGTCTGGTAATAATATCTATCGAACGAGATATCGTCCAGTCTCTGGATTATTTACAATTTTTGTGTGTGCATACTTTGCTGCCATCAAAGCGCAAAAAGTTTCTTTTTGTTAAAGGTTTATGGAATCTGCACGAAAATATGCTTGTATAAATTTAATAAATTGTGCAATTTTATTCTTTCCGTATTTTTAAATTTATTTTTCTACTATATTTAGGGCCACCAAATTCACTTCGCCTAGGGCCTCCAATTCCCTAAAGCCTACCTTGTTTGCTGATTGGAGGGGTGGGTAGAGTAAAAGGGATATTTCGATTAGTGCACTGTACTTATTCTATCATTAGCAGAGCATGCGCAGTATGTGAAGAACTTAAGATGTTATCCCCATTGTCCCTGTAAATTTCAATAAGAGCTTCGTAGGCCTATTTAATGCCGAAGTTCGAATATAGCTTGGCATTTGTCATTGTTGTTTTTGCCGCTTGTATTTGTTCATAAAAAGAACGGTGGAAATGTTTAATGTAAACACATGTCATCTTAATTTCAAATAAATGTACATCAATTTAATGAACGAATCAACGCTACCGAAACCAAAACCTTGAACATGTGGCAGGGATTAGTGACGTAGAAGGGGGCGAGGCGTTCGCCTCGGGGGAGGGGTTTTCTCATTTGGTTGTCTTTATTGGCAAAGTCTAACTAAAAGAAAGGGATATAAGGAGGCAAGGTTTAATAGAGCAACTATCAAAAGTCTTACACAATAATGATCAAATAGATACAATATTACTAGACTTCTCAAAAGCATTTGATAAAGTTCAACGTCTTAGTTTACTTAAACTTAACTACTTTGGAATCTCAGGTCCCTTTAAAAATCAGTGCATCTCAAACTTTTTTCTCTGGCTGACCGGTAGGATTTTTTTTATTGCTCCAGGGATCTGTGAAATATTTTCCCTTTTCTGTATTATAATATATATATATATGTCCTTTCTTGATACCGGCAGAGGATGGCCCACGGACCGGCACTGGACTGCGGACCACCACTTTGAGAAGCACTGCCTTAAATCACTGGATCTAAGACTTACTTTTGGGTAGGGAGCGAACTGTAATAATTAATGGATCTAAATCTGCACCAATAAAGGTTAACTCAGGAGTTTCACGAGAAACAGTGCAATGTCCATTACTCTTTTTAATTTATATAAATGATTTACCCAACAACATCTCAACAGGAAAAAAAGTTTGGTTATTTGCTGGTGATTGTATAATCAATATAACAATTAGATAATCTAATTCAGAACAAGATAGCACACTTTTACAAAAAGACTTAGACGAATTAATAAAATAAGAAACTAACTTGAGTATGTCTTTCCACTCAGAAAAGTGTCAACTGCTAAGAGTAACAAAGAAAAAGAAACAAATAAATTTAAAATATTTCTGTCACAGAAAAGAACTAAACCAAAATTAAGATCCAAAATTTTTAGGAGTAAGAATAAACGAGAAACTATATGGAAGCCCCATGTCAATGAAGTTATTAAAAATTCAAACAAAACCGTTTACAAATGTAATAGAGATATAAAACTAAAATGCTACCTCACCTTGGTGAGACACATACTAGAATATGCAGCTTCTGTATGCCCCCTATCCACCAAAGAAAACATTAATAAACTAGAACAAATTTTAAAAAAAGATCTGCCATTTCCATTACTGGAGAATATTTAACATTGACAAGAATAATATCATTAGCTAAATAAATGGTTGTTGTTTTTATCTGAGCACCAAAATATTTTTTTAAAATAAAATATTTGTTTTGATATTAACTGTTTGCAACCACGCCATATTATTTCCTTGCTAATATCACTAGAGGAGAGCAGTGGTCTAGCAGAAGAGAGTCACGGGTTCAATCCTCGGTACTGGCAAAGCCCCTGGGGAATTGTGCTAGCCACACAATTCCTTGCTCGTTAGTGGTGGCTAAACGAAACTTGTGAACGCTACTTCATTTGCCCCATATGCCGCCATGGTCTGAAAGGGGTTATTATTATTATTACTGTTACTGTTATTGTTATTATTATCATTATTATTACTTGATGGCTATTATTACTAGGCTATTATAGCTAGATGGCTATGGTAACTATTGGCTTCTTCCACTTAGAGGACGAAGAATAAATAAATAAAATTTAAATAATTAATCTAGTTAAAATAAATCTATATATTCAACAATATGATGAGAAGTCCCGCTGTGGCGTTTATTTTGTTCTTTTTACAGATTTCATGGCCACTCAATTTGTCTGGTATTAGGATGACGAAATGAAGGCTGTGATTCTCTGTTTCTTGAGTGTAACCCATGCTCAATTTAACAAAATAAATAGTGATATTATATCATTAGGCCTACAATTGCGCAGAAAATTATTTTTAAAGCTTGTTATATGAACTTGTTACTTATTATGACTTAGTGGCCGACCATAATGACGTCACGCAATTTTTGCCGATTTTGACCCCCCCCCCCCTTTACCTCGTTACACTTCGTCACAAAAATTTGACCCACCTACAATATGACATCAGAAAGCTTTGATCCCTCCCCCTCTTAAAAGTCGTATTTTCTATTTAAAATGAGAAGGTTTCAAATCACTTTACTGTTATTTAAATATCTATTTAGTGTAAGACTGCACTCTAAAATCGTAACACGCGTGAAACCATGTAAAACGTCTGAAAATAAAATTTAAGTAATCGAATATTTAATTTGAAATTGTATTTAAACTATCATGTTTTGATGTGACGTCACAATTCTTAGACTCCCCCCTACCTCTCGTCACAAATGTGTGGACCCCTCCCCCCCCCCCACACACACTTTTTTTGAGGTGCATGACGTCATTTATGGATGGCCCCTTATAATTTATTTTATTACTGTTCTGTACTAGTATCATTCATAAATAATATTAAAGATTTACTTTAACTAGAAAATGATTTGAATATTAATGTATTTAATCTTCATAGTCTAAGTGAGAGAAGTACATAATGACCATCTAGCCTAAGTATCACGTGGTTGCTAACAGTTAATAGCAAAACAAAAAAATTTTTGGTGGTCGGATAAAAAAACAAGTACCGTTAAATCATTAAACCTTGAAACACTAGAAGATAGAACAACCAAGAGTAAAGTAGTAGCCATTAATTTAGTAGTTATACATAAAGCATTTAATTCTAATTTAGAAATACAACACAAATATAATACTTAATACAACCCTCAGATAGACATAATGATAAAAACACCTTTCTTATTCCATATGCAAGAACAAACACATACAAGTAAGTTATCTTTCTTCCCGTCCGGTATTCGGGCCTGGAATGGGTTGCCTGAAGAAACCAGGAAAACCAACACTTTATCCATATTTAAAACTCTACTAAGAATAGAGAGGAGTAAAGACAAATAGTAGATAAGCGTAGGACGCAATAATTTTCTGTATGGAAGGAGTGTCTGTAACAGAGAAGATTAGAAAAGTCCACGTTTATTTTACCATTAATTACTTAACATATCATGAGATACCGGGAAAGAAGAGAATGGGATAAAGTATATTTTGAGTTATGGGATAAACACTCGATTTCAATTTCGATGTATAATATGACAGAAAATTATTATTAATTTATAGCAATTTGCAATATTTTTTTTCTAATTATTAATAATTGCGTTTCAGTAAACATAAAGACAAACCGCATCTATTCATGTTCCTTAGACAAGGATTGTCCAACGTCCGTTGAGCGCCTCGTGCTAGTAATGTATTGAAATCTGAACGAGACACAAAAAAATATGGCGCAATAAAACGTAGAACCAAATGTCTTTTCAATGCTTGGAAAACTATAGTTATTTAAAGCAACCAATTGAATTCTAGCATTATATATATTTATTTTTTTTTTCAAATTCTCCGGGCGGTGGTTTTGAAAGAGGAATTATCGAACCCACTCCCGTTTTAAACATTCTTTAATGAACACTCTTCCTAAACCACGGGATGTAGATCTACACGGCATGGTGTGTTTCATGAATATGGCCATTCGGCTATTTTCATTTCGCACACACTTTGATTTGTAGCCCGGCGATGAAAATTGAGGCATCCTGAATAAGGGTTGCGGCAATATCCAAGAAACTAATATGTAAGTGACTTAAAATTGTGTTGTTGCCCCACCCCCTCTAAATTTTATGTTATAATCTATTTCCATATATTAATTTAGTCCACGATGTACTGCATTTTAGTTTGTATCCAGCCAGTAATTCAGCGATGGTACACCAGCGGGGCATAGACAAAAAAGACAAACATACAGAAAAGCGCAATAAAAGCGCGAAGAAGTACTTGTTGGTCGACACTTATTAGAGCTTTGGCACACATGTATGAGCGACTCACATACCCCCACCCCACCACACACACACCACACACACACACACACACCACACACACACACACACCACACCCTCGTTCAAGTAGTTGGTAAACCCCCTCGTTCTCTCCTTAAAACTAACCATTACAAATAAACTATCGCCTCGGTAGCTAATTGGACACATACTGACCAGGTGTTTTCAATGCTTTCACCCACTTCCGACAACAGTTTGCTTGACCCCGAGACTTCTCTGCCCACCCCAGTTTTCACCACTGTTTACAATACGCCAAGAGCAATGTGTCCCCCCCCCCCCTCACATATAAACATTGACTTATCCACCTGAATTACTGCCGTGCACGGACCTGCCGGAAATCTCCCCTCTATTAATCCTCAAATAAACACGATTGCAATCCCCAAATGTGACCTTTGCATTTTCCATATCGACTTGATCGCACCACATGAGGTAGACATTGACGTACGATGTTATACTTTGGCTCCATATGCATGTATTTTTGCTAGAGGCCATCCATTGTTGCGGTGAGGGTGCGCGCACAGATTTGTTTTATTATTGATGTAGTTACGGTCAGTGGCGTCGCTAGGGGGGGCGGGGGGCGGGCCGCCCCGGGTGACACCATTAGGGGGGTGACACCAAAGCCTAAAATTTTACTGTTGATTTTATGTCAGAAAAAAAATAAGACACACTTCTTCATCTAGAAAGGAATACAATGAAATTTCGTTAAAAGCGAAACATTTTTATTTTAAAAAATCAGTTAACTTGCAATAATAAAACAGTCCCAAAACACAAGTAAATAAAACAAATTATGGGGAAAAAGGCACAGCCGCACCAGAGAGATCTTCAAAAACGCTGGCGGTGTGTTATGTTTTCAAAGATACCAAGCAAACTGAGCTTTGAAGTGTTGACAACGTGGACGAATCCCAC
>MUZC01003153.1:40550-57424 GCA_002072015.1 Radix auricularia
CCCCCCCCCCCCCCGTAAAAAATGATAGGACCGCACCCCATTTTTATTTGAAAATTATCATGTTTCAAATCACTTTTTTGTGTGGTTTAAGTATGTATTTAGTGTACGACTACTTTCTTATATTGTAAAACGCTTGAAGCCCATGTAAAGCGTCATTAAATAAATAGTAAACAATCAAATATTTAAGTGCAATTTTTATTTTAAGTTACGCATTTTGATGTGACGTCACATTTCTTAAAAACCCCACAAATGGTTGACCCCCTCCCCCTCTAGGTGTGTGACGTGATTTAGGGGCGGCCCCTTTGTGATGTTATATTTAAGGGGGGGTCTAAGTTTTCGTAATGAAGTGTAACGAGGTGGAAGGGGGTAAAATGGGCCTAAATCGCTTGACGTCATCCATGTTACATGCGTTTTTCAAGTTCAAATTATTGAAGATATAGAATAGAACATTCAAATTTTATTGACTTAAACACTGTATAACAAAACTGATGAAATAGAACATTTTAAACACTGAAATCGCTGCCCGGTTATGTATATATAATATGTAACAGCTGAGGCCCCGGTGGGCGAAAGAGGAACTTCTACTAATTTCAAGAAATGAAATTATAAATCAGACGGATATATTCTAGTCATGCCTGAACATTAGGTCTAAATGAAATGATTATTACTTCCAAGTAATTAAAAGCTCAGAATTCCGTTTGCATTAAATTATAATTGCATATTAGCTTTGACTCAGTCATTCTCAAATGCCGCCTTAGGGATTTACGTTACTATGCGTAGTTTTATGCAAATTAAATTTGTAGCGGGTAATTACACATTCAGTTGAAACCCCCCCACCCCGGACACATCCATACACAAAATGCTGTTAATTTAAGACCCTTCCCTCCTGGCATATGTAATAATACTAGAAAACAATAAATACAGTTTAAAACATGAATTTTAAAAAATGCAAGTTTATTCATCTTGTTTATTTTAAACTTGTACAAAAGCGTAATGCAATCATTGTTTATGATTAAAACTTCTTTGATGTATTAATTATTGGCACCAGTGATAACAGGACAATAATGACATCAATTCTAGAAGCTTTGCAAATACTTTTTGTTTCTTGAGCCATTAGATTCTCTTTGACATTGTCCACATTTCAAAGGAAACAAAAAATACTTATTATTTCAAATTATACTTGAATATTAAAATATAATTTAAATTTGACTTCTCTTTGGAATAATTAGAAGAAATCTGGATGTGATGATAAAGTAGATGTTTCCAAGAGATTAAAGCCATAACATTTTTTTTATTTTTTGCTTTTAAGTTGTTCATAATTTACTGGGATCAAAAGTTGAGAATATTTGAGATTTGTGATGATGTATTGGATAGCAAATATTCTGAAAGTTCTTATAATAACCTTAGAGTTATTAAAAATATTTCTTATGTACATATTTCAGCTCCTTATCCCGCTTACTAAATTTTCTTTTATAACATTGATTGGGTGAAATTATCATCGATCCAAGCTGTTCTGCAAATTACGCTTTAATTTGTGTGGTGCCAGATCAAAAGCTGTCTGCTTATCCTGGAAAGAAATGAAAAATACCTTGATTGGCGTATAACAATTTAAACTTTGATATTCAAATCAAAATAATAATATTTGTTAAAATTACATTATTGTTTAAAATTATTCTCAAAAGATGGATTTTTAGATCAAACCGCAGTTGTATATAAAATTGATTTTATTTGAAATATCAGTCACTGATAGTGGATATTTAAAAAGAAACATAATTCAATCTTAGAAATTGTTCAGAAATAAAGGCGAAAAATGATTACTCTTTAAAATCAATCCTTAAAGCATGTTTTTTGGCAAATGACAATGAGAGGCATTAAACTCTTCAGCAAACCCATTATAGTGATTTAATTATTTCAACTCATAAATGTTTTCAATAAGTATCCAATAATATAGGTTTGTAGCTGGTCTGAACAAAGTAGCTGATGTGTTTAACTAGAACCACATAGACATAAGGGTCAAGTGTGTTTGGTTGATGTGACAAAATCTAAGTGTAAATGATAATTTTAAAAAATAACAATTATCCCAATAAAATAATGTGTCCTAAAGGTTATAAGGGTTAATGTTTTTAGATTGACTTGATGAAACAGCTATAAAATTTGAGACTTTAATAAATGAAATTTAAAGAGTTTTATTGCCTCATCCATTTCATGAATCAAACATGAATAGTTTCATCTGAATTAAGGTTGTTAAGACCGCTCGTTTTTGAGGACCGACTAACCGTTCAAAAAAAGACCGGTTAACCGCTCGTCCTTATATCCCTGATGTGTTGAGACCCATTTGAGAACTAACAAGAGAATGTTGTCGCCTGATGGCATCAAAGCCCGCTTCCACCGCTTGCGTTCAGCTCGTTCCACATTGCCCTCAATTCAAAGCATTTTTTAAAATCCAAATAATTAACTAAACAGTGATGGTTAATTGTCTTTTTTATATTTTATTTTGGGGACTCGTAGTTCATCGGTCTAAATAAGAGGGCACGTTCAATCGTTCGTTAAAGTTAGCGAGGTATTTTTCATTAGTTTTAAAAAAAAGCCTCGCCCCGTCCGTTGTGACATCATGTTTACCTCTCTTCAGTGCTTTTTTTCTGAAGAAAAAGGTTCCGGAACGCATATTTATGTCCGATTTGTCATAAAGAAATAACACTGAAATGAGTGTAGTAAACATAAAATGTTAGATTATATCAAAGAAAAAAAAATTACAAGGTTTAAACTGTTAAGTTTTATTAACTATGTAGGCTAATCTACTAAAAAGACAACCTTTGAGGTTTTACAGCAAGTTCCACAGTTTTCGCATGTTTTCATCTGACAAATCATCTCGATTTCTTTTCCTGCTTTGACTGTCTACAGCTGAATGTCTTCCTCGAAGTAACCACGAATCAACGTACTTTGAAGGATAGAAAAATATGAGAGGTGGACCCACCAATCTGATGAATAACAGTGACGAAACTGTTTTTGTCATCAAAGAAGCCCTAGTTGGGGTGATTATAAGATTCATCTGCGAAAATCCTCTCTCGCACTCACTAGAAGAAATAGAAATAGTATGTATAGCACGAATCAACGGAAGCAGTGTTTCTGGATATGTCTTTTCCATAAGGTATTCACGGAAGCCACGAATCATTTCTCTTTCATTTAGTTGTAGTCTGTTTGACAATTTTATAATTTCCATTTCTCCAAATGTTATCTGGTTGGTAACGTTTTTTGACCACTGTTTTTGATCTAATATGCGAGCCCATTCAGATAATTCAGCATCTTCGTTAGTAAGCAATCTGTTCTCAATTGAGTTCTTTAGTTTTTTGTAAAAGGCGTTAGGATCAATAGGAGGATCATTATGTGAGTTTTTGTGTGTAATATAACTTCATGAAAGCTGAGATTCTTGGCGGCAGCTGTTGCAGTTTTATAATATGTGCCTGCATTTTGACTTCTTTCCTCAAAGACTTGTACAAGTGCTTTTATTTTTTGATTCGCCTTGTAAAGATCTATGTTGCGCTCCTGTAGATCCAAGCTCAACTCAGATAATCCTGAAGAGCATTGCACATTAATCCTAGATCCATTATAAATTCTGTAGATGTAATTTTCTTCTTCAGGCCTTCATAAGTGCACTTATCACTTGCGCTTCTTGTTGGATCATTTGTCGCTTCTTCAAAATGCTTCACCAGCGCTGCATAATTATTCCACACTGCAAACACCGAACGAAAACTAGATGATACCCATCGCGTGCTTAAAACTCGTCCAATTTTCAACAGCTCAACTTCCAGTATTTCAGCACAAGAATGCAACTCTCTGCTGTTTTTTGGCGAAGCATGATACAGGACGTAAAGCTTATCCAGAAAAGATTTAAATCTATTGATTCCTGAAATCTTCTTTACAGTATCAGCTACTGACAATTCGAGTCTATGATTAGTACAATGCCACACTATCACAGATGGATATGTATCGGTAAGTAACTTCTTAACTCCACTTTTGCATCCAAACATTACAGATGCGCCGTCGCATGTTACAGAAAATAAATAGTCTTTCATGTATTCTTCTGTTATTCCATAAAACGTGAGACATTCGAGTAATGCATCAAAAATTCCCTTGGCCGTAACATTTTCAAGCTCCACTAAGTCTAGAAATAAATTGATTGGTTCACTCATTCCCGTATCCTCTTCTACGCAACTCCGAATATACACTATAAATGTTGATTTTTGACTCAACGTGGTAGATTCGTCGATCATCACTGAAATCTTACATTTACAGCAAACGATTTCTTTGGCCATCTTTTTCCTCATTTCGATGCTTATATGATTCACAATATTGATGCACGCATTCGTAGAATGCAGAATGCAACCCATGTCAACTCCGTTCAGTTCTTGTAAATCAACTTCCATTTCAAAGTTATTAAACGATTGAATTGCTTTTGCAACTTTATATGCAGTGCGAAAGACCTTTTCTGTGACAAGTTTGTCACGTTTTAAAAACTATAACACAGCATTGCCAAGGGTATCTTTTTCATCTTCTTTTTTTTATCTCGAAAGCCGCTTCTTTATGATCGAAAAAATTTTTCCGCAATGACGTTAGTTGTTTCTTTCTATCGTCGCCATAACAAGTTATTTTACCATTACTCCATTCTGTTTATATTTTCATGCCCATCTTGGACTCCACGCTAAGCGATCCCACATTTCTGCAGACTGTGCAGCCAAGTTTTTTGTCTTGAAACCACAGCCACTCATTTTTTGAGCAAAATTCTGTTTTTTGCTCTACTGTCCAGCAACTCGGCCAATCGTTGCTGTCAGAGCACTCATGTACGCAAGTTTCTGGATCAGTCGTACTCGTTTTTATTTCTTCTGAGATCGTTTTAGCTTTTTTTTGATACTGAAACTTCAGTCGAAAAAAAACTAGTTATTCTTTTCATTTTAAAACGGTACCAACCCCTGTATAATATTTGTTTTATAACTTTACAAATAAAAATAACACTAAAAATTACCAATTATTGACACGTTGTGTTTACAGTCGATAACCGGACGCATTACTGATGTGTTTTGAGCATACGCACCAGCACCATAGATATAAAATGTAAAATTAAAATTCAAGGCTTTGTTTCATATACCAACCATCGTTGGTCCGGGCTATTATATATGACTAGTTTATTTAATATTAAAATTCACTTAAAATGCGCCAGTTTTTTTGTTGTTGTTGTTGTTTTTTTTTTTCTTTTCGGTTACACGGTCCAACGGTTCTGAATAAAGATGACCGGTCTTGGTCTCAGGACCAGTTAACCGGTTAGCCGGTTAACCGTTAACAAGCTTAATCTGAATACTTACATTATTAGTGATATCTGTTCTTGCTCCATGGTTTATTAACAACCTGGCAACTTCTCCCTTGTCATCTTCACAAGCTAAATGTCTGGGCAATATATAATACAAAACCTTAAATCAGGCTAAGAATTATGTAAAAATTATCATTTTTTAAAAAATGCCTTTAATATTGATGAAAACTAATGGCACAGATGTGTAATTTTTAAATTAAACAATGCACTCTAATACTTAGACACCTAATAAAAATAATGTTCGGTCCTGATTAAAATTAATTCATGAAATTAATAGTTAATTTTTCAAAAGTTTAAATTTAAATTAATAGTTACCAGCCCTAATATCAAATAATTATTTTTTAAAGAATGTTACCAGAAAATGGTGTTCAGTGATGAAGATATAAAATTGGTACAGCATTTTTATGTCAGAATAAATATTTTGGTACAGAATGGTCTATAAAAGATTTCTGATAATGATTGAACATTGATCTAAGGCACAAAGCTGATCAAATTAGCCTGAGTAAGTGTTGCATGGGAAGCATTTTTTACCATAAGAATTTATGATTATCAAAAAGATTTGCCTTTTTACAGACTCAATGAACAGCAATGATTTACATTTTATCATTCTAAAATATAATTAGATTGATGAAAAGTAATATAACAAAAAGACTTACAAAGGTGTGCATCCAGACCTATCTCTTATATCAAGCTGTGCATTATTTGAAATGAGAAATTGAACAACAGCTAAGTTGCCTTTGCTAGAAGCCCTATGAAGTGGTGTGTGTCCCAAAGAATCTATACAATCAATATCCGCCCCATTTTTTGTCAACATTTGACATATCTGTAAAAAAAAAATAATAATAAAAACAATTTAAACTTTGATATTCAAAACAAAATGATACTATTTTTCAATCTAACATTATTGTTTTTAATTATTATCAAAAGATAGATTTTTAGATTAAAATGCAGTTGAATAAGAAAATTGATTTTATTTGAAATATCGGTCACTGATAGTGGATATTTAAAAAGAAACATGATTCAATCTAAGAAATTGTTCAGAAATAAAGGCAGAAAATGATTACTCTTTAAAATCAATCCTTAAAAGAAAGTTTTAATAGTCTGGGGATTCCCTAAGTTTATTCTAGACATTCATGACTTCTAATTTAATTTTCTAACCTCTAACCATCCTTTGGATGCTGCATAATGAAGCGAACTCTGCCCATTATTGTTGACTGCATTAACTTGTGCCCCATAAGCAATAAGGTTATGGACTATTTGTGTTCGACCAGCAGAAGAGGCAATAATTAAAGGAGTCCACTGTGTCTAAAAATACAACACACAAAAAATGAATTTTAATTTGAATGTTTCTGCGGGGTCTAAGATAAAGGTCAGATAATAAACTTGAGGCAAATTACATTAAATTAACATAAGTAAAAATTATAGCAGAACCTGTTTACATCTAGACCGAAAATAAACAAAAACCAACATTGCAGCAACATATGCTTGAAAGGTGTTAATGTACATCATGTGCTAATAAATGAGAAATTTACGGGCAAGTCTTTACATTTTTTTTTTTTTTACATAACAGCATTGCGGCAATAAAAAATTCATGAGCAATGTTAAAAAAACATTTTTTTCACATGAGCATCTTTTATAAATGAAACTCTAGTACAAGTGGAGTCATAATGAGGTTCAATGAATGGCTGCCACTGACAACTCTAGTAGAAGTGGAGTCATAATGTATGGCTGCCACTGACAACTGCCCACAATAAATTGTGGTATTTTATCTTATCTGTTACAGACGCTCCTGCTATATAAGGTTTTTAACTGTTAACTGGTCCTAAGATCAGGACCTGTACTGTGTAATCTGCAACAGTTAGTTGTAACTTCAATTTGTCTGTATTAGCATTTTACCGAGAGTTCATTTTTTTGGTTTGTCCAAGTGAAATCATTCAAATCTTTAAACAACCAATAAATTTCAATTAAACATAATTCTGGCAAGTTGACAAATGAAAAATAATTATAATATTTTTTTTTTTAAAATTCACTTATCATCACTATTTACTCCTTAGTTTGGTTCATGATTTAAAAATTTATTTTCTTTTCCTTTGCTGAGTTGATGGGCATGGTACAAGAGAGGTAAACACATTGCCAACAATGGATGATATGGAGATAACTGACATTAAATGGAAATTTCTACGCCCTTTTATGACATAATTGGGCTCAGGGATATAAAAAAATCGACATAAAAATGTTAAGACTGTTGCGTACTGGGTTCTGGAAACAATCTTAATAAGACAGACTCTTGTCAAAGATCATAAGTTCTTTATTGAGATATCAATTCGTCACTATCTGCCTTCCACTGCAGTCCATACAGCCATCGAGACATCACAGCATAGGCATACAGGCTCACAGTCTTCACAGTGTTCGATACAGCACAGCATAGGCATACAGGCTCACAGCCTTCACAGTGTTCGAGACATCACAGCATCGGCATACAGGCTCACAGCCTTCACAGTGTTCGAGCAACCTCGATAACACAATCTGTCAACAACACAGCCCTGGCCGAACGTCCACACTCTGACGTTACTAGTCTCTCCTATGTTTTCTCCACTCGTCTCTCACACACTACACAGACCCACACTATATATAGCCCTTGCGCGCACTCTCAAGTCATTGCCTGACATTCAAAAGTCCGTCAACTGAACAGAGTTCATAACATTGTCACTACAACTCACAATAACTCACAACAACTCGGAACAACTCATTGACCGTGATTCTCATACCTTGACAAAGACAAAGGGGAAAAAAAGAAGTGTCGACTTAATAGGATTGTAGAGTTATATGAGATTGCTAACTGGTTGTAAAGTGTTAGAATAATATTTAAATAATAACACCAATAGTTGCAGCAACCCATTGCAGGATTAACACATTATTTGCAATACATCTAATCTTTCCCACTCCCCACCTGAAAAAGTTTAATTCAATGTTAAAAAATTTCCCAGAAGTTCTCTTTTCTACTGTAGATGTGCACAAGACAGATTTTTTAATGTAAAATTAGATAACTTTTAGTTGACATAAAATTACCAACGCAGCAGTTTATTTCTCACTAAATGACTAAATGCCTAATGTTTGGGATTATTTTGGCATTTTTTAAAATGATTTCTTAGGGAAACATGCTGATCAGATCAAAGTCAAAGCCTGTCGTAAGATACCTCATATATGGTCTTTAAAAAAAATCCACTGCTTTATGACTGTTCATATTTTAAATCCTACATCCTTTTAAATCAAAAAGCTGTAAATAATTCACATAATTTTTATGTTTTGATATTTTGAATAAATTGAAAAATGAATAGTCTCCCTTTTACTTTAAACATATTATGGCTAACTGATCAATTTATTAAGCTCATTTATAGAAAAATATCACATCTTTTAAAATAAATAGTTGGACATATGTTGTTTTTTTCATAAAAACTAACTTTAAAATATGTTTTGAAGTTATTATTATTGCATACAAATAAATCTGAAAATAAATCTGAAAAAGTGTTATTTGGGCACAATTTAATTCTTCAGTTAATTATACAAAAATAGGATATAAAATATTTGTATTTTCTACAGACGAAGAAAAACAGTATAAAACCTGAATGACCTTGTGCCTCAGCAAATGTAATGATATATGTACCAGTAAGACTAAATGGTGCAAGTTAATATATGCAGTAAGGTTAAGCAAGACTAAACAGAAAAATTACGAAACAGTTACATTATTATACAATTCATTTTATTATATTTATGCCCCTTTTTTAAAAAATAATATTGACTTTTAAAAAGTAATTTTTTTTTTTTGGTTTACACAACACTATGAATACTGCCCCAAGACCATGGAATAGACTGAACAAGTTAAAAAAAATCCAACCCTAACCTGAAATTTGTAAAATGCTAACTGATAACTTATAAAGTTGTATAAAAGGTTTCGGGGATTTTACTTTACAATAACTTGTTAGTGGAACAAACCAGTTTTAAAATCTAACTCAAGTAAAAGATAAAACAATTCCAGGACATTTAAAATTAAAAATCATAAGTCCGCGACTTGCTATAGAGAGGAAAAAAATCATGAGTAAACTATGAATATTTTCATTCCATCATCAGTTTTTAAAAAAAAAGTTTATTTAAGAAAATTTGTTAATTTAAGGGATTTTAAAAGATATAATTAAATTAAGGAAAAGGAAAATACTCTTTTCTACATTTTGTTTACCTCATCTCTGTCATCAACTGGGACGTGCAATTGCAAGAGATAATCAACAATTTCTGTGCGTCCACCAGAGGCTGCCCAATGTAATGGTACTCTACCACTCTAAAATAAATTAGATACAAAAGATTGTTTTTATGATAAAATTTAGATAAATTATAAATTGAATACTGCAGTTCCTTAAATACAGTTAGTTAATTTGGCTATAAATGCACAGATGACTCGAAGATGGTAGAGTGTTGCCTTGTAAAACAGGAAATTCTGCACAGAATTAAAAGTTTCAAGTTAATCTTTAAAAAACTAATGCTTCACATTACAAAAAATACAAGGTAGGAAAGGTCATTTGAAGAATGTTTTGATAAAAGAACAGTAAAAATTCCAAGATATTAAAAACTCGCAGCTGACAACAATGGGCATCATGTGACTGCAATTAAATTCACCAAGTACAGTTCATCTCTTGTTGCACAGTTCAAGGACATTTGCCTGACTCATTTCAGAAACATTTTAAAAAGCAAGCAACATTTAGCTAAGAGACCATTAATAAGCAAAGATGGTGGTAGAAGTGAGGCGAAAAAAATTAAAGGTGAAACAGAAAATTACAAAGCGCAAAACAAAAAGTTTTTTAAAATATTTAAAAAATTGTAAGAAATAAAACTTTACATAAGTTTAAGTGTTATGTTACATATGTTTAGTGTAGAGTTGTACTAAATATGTTTTTTTAGCATTAGTATATGTAAAGTTTGTACTTAACATATTATTTTCATAAAATTAAGCATTTAGTACGTAATGCTGTAATGTTTTCTGCTATCCCCTCTTCTCCCCTACCAGCTGCTCTGAAACTTTGCCCCATCACCTCTCTTAAAAGTTAGAGCCAGTAGAAATCTTGAAAACATCAAATTTATGAGATATAAAACACCAATAGTTATATAATATAATAAATACTCAGCAGTTCTCAACCCTTTTGCGCCTGCCCCAAACTTTTTTTAATGCAAGTCAACCTGTGACAACCAATGTGTATGTGTGCAAAGTAACAAAACAGGTTTGCAAAGTTGCACAGAATTCATTTTTTCCCAATATTTTACAAAAACTGCTTCATGGCATTGGTCAGATATCTGCAAAACTGTGCAGCTTAAAACGGACATTGGTGGCTACCCAATACCAGAATTTTACACAGAAAAAAATAATAACAGAATTAGAGAATGGAAAGTTTTTCATTGGCCCCATAATGTGCCTATTTGGTAATTAATCATTTGACGTAACAGACCATTCACATTAATATACGGCCCCCATCTTTGCTGCTGTGACACGCGATGAAGATGGAGGCCAGAAAAAAGTAGTATCCGGTGCTCTAAAATCACATTAGATTTTTTAAATTTTGATAACCGAAAGTCCTGCCTGGAAGAATTATGTAAACTTGAATTTTATCATTGTCTACTATGTTACAAAACTGGAGACTATCGGGAAAAAGATTGAGACTCATCACTAGTGAGCTAATTTCATCATTCATATTTCAGTTCACACAATAAGTACAATACAACTCATTTCCCTAAAAATATGAGGATGGGAAACCCATTCTAAAACGCCATTATTAATTCTCTTAACTTTTAATATTGTTTGGAGGTTTCCCACTAAACCCAACCCAAGATTTTTATTACTTTTCCCTATTTCACATAATGATGTATTAATAAATTAAAACAGGTTTTTTTTCCACCTCCAATAAAAGGAGATCACTCTAGCCAATAAACACAGTAAAAGTATACATCATGTTCTGTCAAGCCATGTTCCGACAAACAGTAATCAGCCAGCTATTTTCAAGCACATCTACATTAGTTGTTTATTTCATTTATGGTCAAGAAATCAATCATTTAGTTAGACCTATGACTATAAACTATAAATAATTAAATATATTAAAAGTGTGTGACATTGACAATGACCGTCTGTTGGCTAATACTATTCCATTAACCATTATAGGGGCGCAGTGGACAAAGTAATAGTGCGCTGGGCTGTTGTACCGAGACTCAAAAATCAGTCATGGATCCGATCCCCAGAGCTGGGGATTGGTACCCCTTCTGGTAGATGAGGCTCGTTAACCTTGGCTTTTAGTTCATCTAGGAGAAGAAAACTCTGACTTCAAAAACCTCGACTGCCTTGCGGCTACACCCACTACCTGAGTAAGGCTAAGGGAGTAAAACCCTGACACAAAAACAGTAAATGGAACACCTACAGGCGGTCTATACATAAAAGTTATGTACATTTCAGCAGCTCCTGCGATGCAAAGCTGCATCGAAGCAAATCGTTCCCTTGGTAACACCATTGATGTGGAGAGGGGGGATATGCTGTATAGGCAGCAACTAATTCTCCATAATACCCTTCCCAGGCTAGCATCACCTCTGGAGAGCATCGCCGCAAGGTGTCGATAAAAACACGGGACACAGCAGTTACATGTTCTAAGCCAAAGCTCAATTGACATAGAGATAGGTGCTATCCTGTCATGGCTTGCCTCCCGAGTACCACTAAACAAGTGGGCCAAAAAGCCTTGCGCCTATAAATACAAAAAAGACAAAAGAAAAAGAAGACCCCAGCTCTTTGAATCGCTAGCTGGAACCTGAGGACTGTGTCCCAGCATCACTGACAACCTGAAGACAATAAACGACACACGAAAAACAGACAGAAGATTGACATCGCATGCCCTCAGGAAACTAGGCTCCCTGGAAGCGGCTCACTAAAAAAACACAATTTAAAAATTCTTCTGGCAAGGCAGACCTGCAGGTGGACAAAGACAGCATGGTGTAGGTTTCGGACTTAAGAACACCCTCCTACCATCAGGCACGGGAAGGATTGTCACTCTAAGCTGTGGGCCCAGCAATCATTCTTAGTACGTAAGGCCCAACCCTCTGTTCAACCCCGGAAGAGAAGGATAAATTCTATGGAGCTTTAGACCAGGTAATAGCCAGCATCCACAGAGATGATACAATCTACCTCCTAGGAGATTTCAATGCTAGAGTGGGAAGCAAAAACGAAGCCTGATGCACATGCCTTGGTCTCTTTGGAAGAGGAAAGATAAATGAGAATGGACAGAGGCTGCTGGAACTGTGCTGCCCATGAGGCTTGTTTGTAACCAACACTTTCTTTAAGTGCAAAGATATGTACCAAGTATCTTGGAGGCATCCTTGATCGCGCCAATGGCAATAGCTGGACCTCATCATCACAAGGTGTGCACAACTGGTTAGCGTCCCACTCACCCACGGCTACATCACAGTGCTGAATGCTGAACGCTACCACCATGGATGTTGTACCTCCAAAGAGCTAAAGCCCACCGGAACCCAAACCCTTACAAATTTCTATCTACGCCACTGGTTGCATCTCATCGATGGCAGGTACTTCAAAAACATTTGAAAGGGTTACCTGTTAACAAACCCTTGTCTGACACAAGATGGTCTGTTAATAAATCATACCATGAGAATATTGCAGCACTAGAAAAATTAGCAACTGACAAAAATCAGTTGTGTGATAGTCAAGTTGGTAGGAACTTAATAATCTGAAAGTCCCTATTTGACATGAAATTTTGGAAACAATCTTAGAAAGATTTCAGAAAACGAATTTACCTCTCCATGAGTTTGTTAAAAGACAAGGTTCTGAATTCGGTTCCTATGAAAAAAATGGAAGGGTAAGCCCGTGGAGAAAAAATATAAACTATAAACATTCTTCAATATGATCAAAACAGATAGAGTGTGAGTTTGATGAAAGGCTATCAGCCAAACAGTATTTTCCCCAAGACAAAAAATCAATGTTGAGGTATTTCTTGTGATTTTCTTCTTCTTCTGCATTCTCAAAATCTTTTTGAAGGAGGATTTAGACCACAAGCCCTATATCTGTGATGAACTGCGCTGTGGTTTTCAATTGGTTCAGTCCACCAGACAATTTATCGTGGAGGGATTTCTTGTGATGATTAGCAAACTTTCTTCATCTCTACAACATATAAAGACATTTATATGAAATTTGGCTTTCTTACAAACCTAACTGAGCTTAGCAATGATGCCTACGATGGGCAGCAGCCAAGTTAATGGAACAATACTCATTTGATCTCAAAGACTGCTTTCCTTCAGAATTAGTTCAACTTTCAGAACTCTTCAAAAAAATTATTTTACAGCCCTAGGGTCAGGGTCATAAACAAGGAAGTAGCACAATGCAAAACTCAAAACATATGCACAAAGCTAAAAAAAAAAAGACAACAACAAACTGTAGCTGTTTCTGAATGAGCCAAATTTTACACAGTCCTTTCCTAATGTACACATAGCACTTCGCATCTATCTCTCAATGATGACATCAAACTGCAGCGAAGAGCATCATTTTCAAAATAGAAAAGAATTTTTTTAAAGTTAGAAGATGCATGGGACAAAAAAAAAGACTGAATATGCTCTCTCTAACCGATATTCAAAAGGAACTTGTAAGCTCAATTAACTTTAATGACTTGATGGATAACTTCACCATGAGAAAAGTTCACATACTAAGTTCTAGGTTGAAATAGATAATAATAAATATTTTAATGAAGGTTGGATTAATTAATGTAACTTTATATAAATTAAATTGACTTCTTTTTAATTTTGTTGGTCTTATTACACTCTGGCTTGTAAGTTACAGCCTTATATTAGCTGCTAGCAACCATTTATTTAAATAGAGTCTGGGTGGACAGGGCACCAGTTTGAATTGCAGCCAGGGCAGGGGCCCCAGGCAGTCTTAATCCGGCAATCCTCCGAATCCCGGTCCCAAATTATTTTTCGTGAGTTATCAGTACATAATTCAGCATAATTTCATAAATAAAAACAAATTATGGCAGGTAGACCAGCCGCTTCGATAAATATTTCTCCCAATGTTTTAGCTGCAACACAACTAGCAGGAATTAAACTCAAACTATCGAAGGACTATGGATGCAAGCTAAACGTAAACTCCAGTATTAAATCATCTGAGTGGTTCAAGTTCAAGTCGAGCTCTGTTACAAGCTACTACTACTTGTCGGCCCTTCAGTGGCGCAACAGTCACAAGCAGAATGTTTTCGGCAGCTATTTGGAAATGCTGTGTGAAGTGTGTGACAATTACAATATTTAGTATTTAATGAATTGTTATCGGACAATATGTATCACTTGTCTATTTTTTATCATTAAATAGCATGACATATAAATTATAAATAGCATACTTTCATTTACTATCTGATTACTTCCCCTTATTAGCGAAAAATAATTTGGGACCAGGATTCGGAGGATTGCCCTTAATCCGCCTCTGTGTATTGATGATGTCAAATGTATTTGAAATTATGAGTTGGAGTACCAACTACTAGCCAGGAGACTTACTCAACTTACTAATTTACTAAGCTACGTCTAGTCGTAACACTTACAGTAATTTACTGGCTAAAAAATAAATAATAATAAATTAATAAATACTCTATGTAACACTATGTAAACTATGTAACTATGTACTGTGTATGAATATAGGCATAGTCATAGAGTATGTATGTTATTGTTATTATTATTGTTGCGACTGTCGACTAGACTAGTCTTAGTCTGTCTAACGTCTAGCAACTTATCTACATTTTTGTCTAAATTTAGCTAATTACTATTTATTTCTGATATCCATTAGCCACTAGTCCCGCTAGTCTAGTACTATTACTATTAGCCGTTACGTTAGTAGTTAGTTACTGTAAGTTACTAACACTAACGCTGTTAACTTGAGTGTTAGTTAATACGGTAAAATCCCAGTACTCTGACCGCGCCGCCATTAGCGGCGGCCATCTTGTTGCTATGGCAGGTGACCGCCGGAAAAGTAGTGCGAGCCCCGTGAATTTAGAGGGGTAAAGGAATCAGGGATTCTAAAATTTCGCAGATTTTTAGCAACCCACTAATTTTGAAAAGAAAAGGAAAAACATAGGGGGAAAAATAGGGGTGGATGGGGGGACATTCTAATATTTTAAGGGGTATTTTTTAGCGTTTTTCATAAAAGCAAAATAGTTTAAAAATGAAGAAAACAATGGGTACTCACCGATCAGGCATCGGAATCACAACAAAGGGGAGGATACACTTTTTTATTCCTTTTAGAAATTCACCCATTAGATCACTACTGCCACAATTAAAATTCTGTAGCTATACCTAACCCAAACCCTAAAATTAAAATCTTCAATTTTCCAAAAATTCCAAAGCTATACCTAACCCAAACCCTAAAATTAAAATCTTAAATTTTCCGAAAATTCTAAAGCTATACCTAACCCAAACCCTAAAATCTTAAATTTTCCGAAAATTCTAAAGCTATACCTAACCCAAACCCTAAAATCTTCAATTTTCCGAAAATTCTAACAAAAAATGGCTACTTACTAATAGAAACGCACCCAGAGCAAATGGTGGAAAAAAAAGCCCACCAAGGAATTAGCAGCACTCCTTTTCTAAATGAGCACAGCAAATAGTTCTTAGAATATATAATATACTCATTTATACTTGGGAAAAATGAACAGGAGAGCCCCCCCCCCTCTCTCGCTGCGCAAGAACACAAATCCAATAATGATAATAAACAAATTATTTACATTTTACAGCAAGGGGAGGTAATAAGTAAATAAGAAAACACCAAGATTCAAGGGAAGCAACTATCCTTCATAGCAACCGGAAGAGACGCGACGCTGCGGTCAGAGTACTGGGATTTAGCCGTTAATACTAATACTAATAACTTGTTAATTTTAAATTTACTTGACTTTGACTTTAACCGTTGATTACTGTTGTCAACACTGTTGTGTTTGTTTACAGTGGGTGGCGTTAACAACAAGGATGTGGCTAGCGCTACGACAATTTTGTCGTAGCAGCAGACGACCCGGTCGGATGTTGCTAGCATTACGACATGTCGTAGCGCTAGTCAGGAAACTAGTGCTACGACATACGCAACTTCTGCTACGACTAGTTTTAGTCACTCTTTGCAGTAGACACCTGGAAAGAATTAAATCTTAACAAACTCTTCTTTATATTGTATACGCATATATATTATAATACGACATTATTTGTGTGTGCAATAATTCTAAAATCTAAATTTATTTAAATAAATTATTTAAATAGATTTAATTTTAATATAATATTGGTCTACCGATTATAAATATATCAGCCGATTTTGCTATACTATAGTCTATAGTATACTTGTGTAAGTGATGCCGATGCATTAAAATTTAGTATACCGTAAAGCCTAAAGCCGTAAATGAAAATCCTTCAAGCAACGATTCGCGCAAAATCGCAAGAATGTAGGCCTAAAATAATT
>MUZC01003153.1:58963-72433 GCA_002072015.1 Radix auricularia
AGGCTTGCGTCTCTCAATGCCTCTGTCAACCAAAATCCAGCTCCTGGCCTTTCTCGCGTGGCTCACACAAAAGCCGGCAGACCATGTTCCTACTAACAGGAGAAGGGATGAAGGCGGTCAACTGGCGCCTCAAAACCAGTAGCTTCGGGTAGATGAGGCTCGTTAACCATGGTCAGTAGCTCATCTAGGAGAGGGAAACTCTTACTCCAAACCTCCGCTGCCTTGCGGCTACACCAACACGGGAAAGGCTAGGGGAGTAAACCCCGACAGAAAATCAGGAAATGGAGCTCCTAAGGCGGTCTGCTTTTGAATCAAATTTCATTCCGGCAGCTCCTGCGACGTTAATGGTACCAAGCCGTATCGACATTAGTCGCTCCATTGGATCCACCATTGGCGTGGAGATGGGAAATCTGCTGTTTGGACAGCAGCTGGTTCTCCACACTAATACGCCCAGGCTTTATCTTTACTGGAGAGGACACTCCAGCATCGCCGCAAGGTGTGAACACAGCACGGGAAGCAGCGTAGAGCTAGGCGCCAGGAGTTGCTTCTGACGGTGGGAGAGATCACCATGTCTCAATGCCCTTAAGCTGGGCAGCCCCCAGCCAATAAGGTGCTATCCCGCCATGGCCTACCTGCTTCACTGGGTGCGTGGAGCTCAGAGGAACATCTCAACAAGTAGGCCAGAAAATCCTGCACCTAGAAATAAAAAAAACAAAAGATAAGAAGACTCCAGCTCTTCGTCTAGCAAGCTGGAACGTTATGACTATGTGTCCAGGCATTACTTCTGACTTGCAGCTCATCAATGATGCCAAGAAGACAGCCATCATCGACAGAAAGCTTGGCAGACTAAACATCGACATTGCCTGCCTCCAGGAGACCAGACTCCCAGAAAGTGGTACCATAAAAGAACGTAACTACATTTTCTTCTGGCAGGGTGGAACAATGGATACACCAAGGCAACATGGGTTTGGCTTTGCCATAAAAAATGAACTCTGCTCCTCCATAGAACCCCCAACAAAGGGCACTAACAGAATACTAACCATACGTCTATCAACTTCCTCAGAATTAGCCAACATCATCAGTGCTCATGCGCTAACCCTATCCTCGAGCTCAGAAGCGAAAGACCAATTCTACAAAGATCTTAACCAAACACTAGCCAGTATACCCACCATGAAGCAATCTACCTCCTTGGTGACTTCAATGCAGAGATTATTAGAGATGTGCTGCTTACATGGACTGTGTCACAAATACCTTCTTCAATTGCAAAGCAATCCACCAAGTATCGTGGAGGCATCCCCGCTCTAAACACTGGCACCAATTAGATCTCATTATCACAAGACGCAGACAACAGGCCATTGTCCTTCTCACACGCAGCTACCACAGTGCAGACTGCGACACAGACCACTCCTTAGTGGCTAGCAAGGTAAGTTTGCTGCCAAAGAAACTGTACCGCAACAAAAACAAGGGCAAACCATGCATCGGCATCTGCTCCATCAAGAATCCAGAGAGAACAGCAGAATACACCCAGAGGCTACAAGAAGCTCTAATTCTAATACAAATGTCACCAGTAGACACTATTGAGTCCAAATGGTCACATCTGCGGGACACCATATATGGCTCAGCTATTGCGGCATTTGGCAAGAGAGAGCAAAAATGTGCAGATTGGTTTGAGGCTCACTGTGAGGAAATGAAGCCTGTCACTACTGAAAAAAGAAATGCTCTGTTAGCCTATCAAGACGGGCCTTGCCCTTGAGGCATAGTTGTGTCGTGGCAACACGCGAAAGTTTGTAAATTTGTGGAGTTGAAGAAGAAATAATAAAGCCATGCGAACGTGACATTGACGATGGGTACATACGTAGAAGAACGGTGTCATATCTTGAATGCGGCGCAGCAATGCAGTTGGCAGTGGAACAAGAACCGAAGACCGACACAACGACATCAACCGGTTGGTGGTGACTTACATCACGATTTATAACGGAGACAAACACGCATAGGCTGGTTGCCGATGTTAGACTCAACACAAATGTGTGTTTGTGTTTACACAAATGCTGACGTCACAGGTTCGTGCGTTGTTTTGGTAATTGACGTTCTGAGCTAAAACAATGACGTCATCTATTTTTTTTAACAGCGAACATTTTAAATTTTTTATACTAATTTTGCGCACCTTTCGAGTACCTCTTCGCGCGCCTTTGGGAGGGGAGACACACGCATACTTAGGGCGATTATGTATTAGATTTCCCGACTTAGAGCAAAGTCCAAAATAAAGAAGATTTTGCTGCGCGAGCTCTTATTTGTAGACGATGCTGCTTTAATATCTCAAACAGCAGACGGACTGCAGAACCTTGTATCCAGCTTCTCCGCTGCCTGCAAAGATTTTGGCCTGACCATTAGCATAAAGAAAACCAACATTATGGCACAGGATGCTGCCTCCCTCCCAACTATCACTATAGACGACTGCAACGTGGATGTTGTTGCCAGTTTTACATATCTGGGATCAAACATCTCGAGCACCCTCTCACTGGAAGATGAGATAAGTGGTAGGATAGGGAAGGCAGCAACTGTTATGGCCAGACTGTACATAAGAGTCTGTTCCAATGCCAAACTCACGTCAAGGACTAAGCTGAAGGTATACCAGGCCTGTGTACTGAGCACGCTACTCTATGGATGCGAGTCATGGACCATTTAAACCAGGCATGAAATAAGGCTCAATATCTTCCACCTCAGATGCCTGCGCCGCATCCTTGACATCAAATGGCAAGAGAAAGTCCCCAACACAGAGGTTCTGGCTCAAGCAAGCATGAGCAGCATTCCAGCCATATTAAGCCAAAGACGCCTCCGCTGACTTGGACACGTCAAGAGAATGCAAACTGGTCGCATACCCAAAGATGTGCTATACAGCGAGCTGGCAACAGGGAAAAGGTCAGTTGGTCGCCATGTCTCAGATACACGGACATATGCAGGAGAGACATGAAAGTAGCCAACATTGATATACAAAACTTGGAAAACCTGGCTGAGGATAGTACCCCATTGCGGGCTATAGTGAAACAAAGATCACTAAGAGCAGAGGAGCAATCTAGGGAAGCAGCAGTTGGAAAAAGAGCGAGGAGAAAGGCCAGGCAACACTGCCCGACTACATTCGTGTGTATAAAATGCAAAAGAGACTGCCACTCAATGATTGGTCTCATCAGCCACACAAAGGGCTGCAAATATTAAAGATAAATCTATCGTCTTTCGTAGACAGAGAGATGCCATACATTTAGTTACATTTTCAGTGGTGTCACACGTGTTACTACATTAGAGTGCCGACTTACACTAAATAATTATTTCAATGACAAAAAAGTTATTTGAAACTTATTTCATTTAAAGATGCAATCAATCGATGATCTTCGTATAGCATTGACAATTCCGATTACTATTGTATAGGGGCAAGGAAGTTTATTTCAAGTTGAAATTATTTAAATAAATAAATAAATAATTTTTTTAAAAAACCTATTTGAGAACGACACACAAGTACGCCTGAACAGTCGGGTAATATATGTCGAACCAAGTATCGCCCAGTCTCAGGATTATTCAAAATTTATTGCAGACTTTGCTGCCATCAAAGCACGCAAAGATGGTTTTCATTGAATTTTTATAAAAATGAACCATGGTCCAAACTTAAGTTAAGTTTTGCTCTTACAATTTTTTAATAACCTTTGCATCCAATGAACTTTGTTTTTCCAAACTAATAATCAAGAACATTTTGAGAACCCGCGGTATCATAGCCGGTGGGGGGGGGGCATTTACCTGAACTGAATTGAAGTAACTTAAGTAACACAAACACTGGGACTGTTCCTTCGCAAACACCTGAAGTACCATTGAGTGGTAAGATTTCCATTTCTATCTCCTTCCTACGACCATTAAAAGGTAATTAAGGCCCGTTGCGACCCCACCTCCTCCATCCCCACCCCACCTATTGAATTTGAACCCTTGACCCCTACCGTTAACACCCCTTTGTCTGATCCCGCCTGGAACATTTGTGGCACACGTATACACTTTCTTATTTCTTACATTTTCATCTAATCTGTTACAGACGCTCCTGCTATTTCTATACAGAAGATTGTTGCATCCTATGATCACAACCAATAATATGTACTTATTAATGTGATGTTGGCGACGATTAATTTGAAGATGCTAATTTAATAATTTTATTAAAAATACTTAATGTTTGATAATAAAATATGGTCAGACTATCTAATACGGAGATAAATAAAATAAAATGAAGAGTTTCAATTGTTATTTTATTTTATTTATAGAATTGAAATGTAAGATGAATAATATTCACACAAGGCCAGTACCATAGCGTATAAGTATAAGGCACTTGCATGTAATATTTTTCATAGACAGAGTAGCTATTCCAAGTCTTTCTTGCATCTAAGACGATTGCAAATAATTTTGATTTCCGGACTAATTAAAAATAAATGTTAAAATAAATGCTACTATTTCAAGTGTAGACACATCATTTACCAGTCACAGAAATATTTTTTAAGTATAAATGACTTTTGGGCAAGCGGTGGCACGCGTGGTACAGTCCCGAATAAAGAATGCGGAATCCTTATAGCCGTGGTCTGTGAACGCTGCCTCACTTGCCAACTGACCGGAATAGTCTGTGGACGCAATAATCTTCTGTATAAAAGAGGCGTCTATACGGAAGTTGTTTTTTTTTTAATTAAAAAATTTTTTTTAAGCGAAATGTGAGGCACAAAAAAAATTATATTAGTAATAATGGTGCGCCCTGCATATTGCTTCATCTGCTGTGTTGTACTCAAATTAACGAGCAATGGTTTGACGAATCAATTGGATGTACACAGTAAACAACAGAAAAAAATCCATTTTTTACGCAAAAGTAATCTATATCCTAGTTTAATAAAAGGTCATTTGTATAGTTGAATTTTTTTTTTTTTAATTGTTTTTTCAACTCTTACTCTTTTACTCAAAGTGTGTGTGCTTTTCTTTTCTTTTTTGGCTAAGGCAAAACATCCATTATAGGGTGTAATTTGAGTGTTGGCATTTTGCTTTAACCAACTGGGTTTTGGTTGACTTTGGGGCACGCAGTCCCAAAAAGATTCGCCACCTCTCCTTTTTACGGATCAATGATGGGCTCAAGCCGCTTAAATGAACTACATTCATTACAATACTCTATGGTCCACAGATGAGTTTAGCATGTTTTGGTTTTCTGTGGTTAGCTATAGTATTACCATGCAGCTTAAATTTAGTTTGAACACCGTTGTCTGTCTGGTGAAATCAACTAATGGGTACAAATGACTGCTCTACGTGTCAGGGCATTGATGGTAAATAGGAGGCGGGCGTGAGGTAAGTTATTGGTGGTTTTGGTTGTCAGGTGTCCAAGGGGAAATGCAAAGATAATTCAATAGGTGTTTGGGGTGGAATTAAGTGAACATGTCTTCAAACTGATAGCTGCAATATAAGGGAGAGACTTTTGGAGGACTATTGATTGAAGAGTCTAAGAGAGTTTTGGAGCTGTGTTCTGTGCATTTTGTATTTCTGTAAAGTACGCCAAGCACAACTGTGTCTAGAAGTTCCACTCTAAATAATATAATCTTCTAATATGGCAGGAAGAAACAGAGGACAAACTACTTTAATGCCGGTCCAAGATATTTTTGATGTAAATGGAATACGCAACGAAGAAGTGTGGAGACTGTCCACACTTATACCACATTTAGGGGATACCCATTCGGCTGTGAGATGGGCTGTTCGTCGACGCCTCATAAAAAATACAATGACATGTGGAATATGTAATGGGCCGTGCAGTGTACAGAATTACAGGCAAAGTCCGGACTTGATCAGGTGGGCCTGTAACACCTGCAACTATACAAAATCTATTAGACACGGCTCTTTTTTTTTCCAGAAGTCGTTTAAAAATTCAACAAATAATAATTTTCATTTATTGCTGGTGCTGTGACATGCCACAACGGCAGATTTTACGAGAGGCAAACATATCTAACCGCACCATCGTGTCAGATTAGTGCAATTTCTGCCGAGAAGAATGTCAAACGTGGCTGGAAAGGAATCCACCGGAGATCGGCGGATTCGAAATTAATGGTGAGGCAATCACCGTTGAAATTGATGAAAGTAAGTACTTTCATCGAAAATATCATCGTGGACAATGGAGATTGGGCCACTGGGTATTTGGTGGTATAGAGAGGGGCAGTGGGCGCTGTTTTCTGACTGAAGTGCCAGACAGAACAGCAAACACGTTACAACAGCGTATTGAACGATATATTTTGCCTGGAACTCACATTGTTTCAGATGGTTGGGCGGCTTATGCAAACATAAGCCAAATTAGGCAGGGGATTTACACACACTCCGTGATCATTCATCAACAGCATTTTGTTGATCCAAACAATGCTGACATTCACACACAAAACATTGAGAATTTGTGGATGCGAGCAAAAAGGAAACTGAAGAGGCAGTTTGGCACAAGCCGGGTACTATTCCAATCTTATTTACATGAATTTGTGTTTAGGAATCATCATCGTGGACAAGATATTTTTAGAAACTTCATAGCACTACTGGTAGAGAACTATCCTTAAATACGGGGTTTGTTTGTTATACTGGAAATGATTTATTTTATATAGCCTACATCTATTTAGTATTTAGCCTTATTTAAATTTAAAATGTTTTTAAAACTTTGAAATGTTAGTGGTTAAATTTTTATTAGGTGGCATTTTTTGTGTACAGAATAATTATAACATTGAATTAAATTTAAACCAAAACACAACAATATATTTTAAACAGATAATGGTAATAGTAACAATTGTGGGGAAAAGCTGTTTTTCCTGTGATCTGTGTTCAATATTATTTATTAATTATTTTTTAATAAATAACAAAAATATTTTTTCCGAAAATTTGATTAGAATTATTATTGATTGAAATATATTTAATCGATATTTATTAGTTAAAATTTTTAACGTTTAATCGAGAAATTAATCGTAAATTTCGGAAGCTACTTGCAAATGCTGACTGTGTGCCAATTATAAAATATCTAGAATTTGCTGACTGGTTATCGGACAAGAAATAAGACTTGTGCTGTGTTCTGGCAAAAAATACCATACTTTGATTCTTTCATGTACTAAAGTTCCTCTTATTGGGACCAGGATTCGGAGGATTGCCAATTAATATGTGTTTGCTCTTTCTTATTTTATGAAATCCTCTAGTGTTTATAACTTTAAGGATTAAACTTAAACAAAGGTTGTTACTCTTGTCTGGTATTGCATATCCTCCCAGCGGGTCTTTTTTTTATTTGCTTTTGTTGGCAAATGTTTCCTTTAGTGGGTGGGTCCCACATGGAAAATGTATATCCTAGCACAGCAGCACAGGACTCATCGAAGTAAGGTACCTTTTTTAAAATATTCTCATTCTTATTAAATATGTCAAAGTTTCTTTTCATAAAGCTTAACATTTTGTATGATTTGTTAATTACTTCATTGATTATGTGATTTCATGATTATTTCCCATTTATTATTACTTTTAAGTATTTTGCATCTTTATTTTGGATTAGTTGTTTTCCAGGAATGAAATATCTTGCATTTATTGTTTCATTTTCTTTGTTACTCTTCAAAGTTATAACCTTTATTAATGGAAAGACATAGTCTTTTGGTAAGATGTTGCTATTTTGTCCTCATTTCATTGCTCTATATGTCATATCATCACAACCATATAAGGTAACTTTTTTCCTCTTGAGATGCTTTTGGGTAAATCATTTATATGAACTACAGAACAACAGGGTCACTATGACAGTTACTTGTGGAACTACTGAGTTAAACGTTATCATTGTTGATTTACATCCATTAATTACAGTTAGCACTAAAATCAAAAGGTAGTCTTGGATCCAATGATGTATGGGACCTGAGATTCCAAAGTTATTTATTAATATTTTGTGTAAACTTAAGCTGTGAACTTTATCAAATGCTTAGTAATATTGTATCTATTTTTTNTGTAGGCTATTCCTCCTGTATTGTTTTTAAATTTTTATAAATATGTTTCCAAATTTCCTAATACTGTACTTCAACCTGGATATTTGTGCTGTATTTACTGAGGAAATTGAGTTGGGAATTAGCCACTGTTTTGTGTAATTAATTGCATTACATTTATTACAGAAATATATTAATCTTCTTGATTTCTGAAATATGTTTGTATTATTTGAGTTACAACAGCATGGTAACATAGTCATGGTATATTTTTTAAGAAGAAATCTAGTCTAGTAAGTATATATTTTTCCTAGGCCTAGTGGCTTTCATGTGCTTTAATTTAATAGGCGTATTTCTTATACTTATAGTTTAATTAAGAATGTGCCTTCTATTTGACTAATGCTAGTTTATGTCCATGAATAATTGAATTTTAATTGTAATATAATTTTGACGAGTTCACATTTCAAATTAATGTTATTAATATGGCTTTTTATTTAATTTCATTGAACTTTGTATTAATATGAAGATAAGGACATATTAAGTTGTTATATTAATTTTAAGGTACAGTGCACATGAACATTTTAATTGCAGGCCTTGACTGCCTTGAGATTGATTAAAGTTCAATAGCCATAGAAAAATGGCAGGCATAACATTCTTTTTATCTTTAATTAGATACTGATATCTTCATGGATTTTTTTTTCACTGAATAATGAGTCAGGGGATGGTTATTCTTTTTTATAATTCATATTTATAGTCACTTGGTTTTAGTTTAATGATCTTTTGAAATAGTTACCTTTAAAGTTTTAGCTAATATTTCTTTACAATTATTGATTTTAGCTTTAAATGCTTCATTATTTCAATTACAATGCAATATGAATGGATTTTAATTTTGTAAAATTTCCTTGTATTCCCATTTTCATTTACTTTTACCTATGTTTCACTTAAATTTTTAAAAGCTTTAAATAACCCTATATTACAAATTTAATTTTTAAAAATTAAGTGAAAGTATTTATTTTATGTATAAATTTGTTGTTAATTCATTAGTATTTTTGTTGCTTGATTTGTTTATTGATGAAATTAATCCTATTACTATTACTATTACTAATACTAATACAATTATAAACGGCTCATGAAAATCGGATGAAATTTTCTATAAAAATTAAAATGGTAAAAATGAGGCAGTAATTTTTATAATGGATCACAATTTTATTGTCAAATATATAACTTATACTTAACAAGAGACATTTTCAAGAAACCACATACATAGGCTATTCATAGTAATCATAGACATATTAATATTAACTTTCATCTACAAAATTAAAAATATAAATAGACTAAGAAAATAAAAAAAAGAACTGCATTCACTTGAGACTCCTTTTTCTTGGTGTTTTTTGTCACTTTTCTCCATTTAGTTTGAATAACCGAAGTTAACAGTGCTATCTTTATTAATAATATTAATATTAAGATCGTTTTAAAAGTGTCATGTCTAATTTTATGAATTGTTCTTATTATATGCGAGCTGAATTACAATTTTTTTAAAAATACTATACTTAACTATACCGAAAATTAAGAATTTTATCGTAGTAATAGATAATATAAAATAGTGAAAATAGTAAACAAAATGTGTAAATAGGCACGTGAAACTGGAACTTCGCAAATTTGCAATACCAACTCAGATGTGGTACATTACCACATCTTTATAAATTGTTGGGGACTGGAGACACCTCCCAAACCCCTTCCATTATTCTTAAAAAGTTTATGCTAAACATTTGGGAGGTACGCCCCCTCCCTAAATACCTCTCCTATTTTTACAATTAAATTTAGTATTTTCTGCAAATACTACTTCAGGTTCATCATCATCTATCGTTAATGACTTAAAATAAAAATGTTGTTTAATGATTATTGCTAAATAGTCCTTCGCTGATTTGGAGAGGAGATGAACGCCGCCAAGTCTAGCAAGCACTGAGAAAGTTCTAAAGGAAAACATTAGAACCCCCTAAAACCAAGAGGTTATGGGGCACGGAATAAATAAATATAAAAATATTAGGGCTGTTATCGATTAATTTAAATTTAATCGTTAACTTTTGAAAAATTACCGAATGATTAATCGATAATTTTGATTAAAGCTGAAAATAAGATGTATGACGTCATTTAACTGAAAATTTCATAAAACGCCATTACTTAAGTATTTAATTTTAAAAATATATTCTTAGGAGATATGTTTAAATATAAGTAGTTCAATTGAATGTCAATGAATTTTAATTGTTATTAATAATTAAGTAAAAACAGTGTTTATTTTTTTATATCATTCTCCATATAAAAACTGCTTTTTTTAAAGTTTACACTTTAAAAATCTTTTTTTTTTAATGGAGAAGTTTTTGCACGAAAAAAAGAATGTTATTAATTATTTATTAATAAATCGAAAAATTGTTGAAAATGTGGTATTTAATTTTAAACGCTATTTTATCGATTAAAATAATTTTGCGAATGTTTTAATAAATTGTTTTATAAATTTTGTTTTCAACAACGAATTATAATTTACGCGCTTTCGCCACTGTTTACCAAATACGTTTTTTAACCTGTTTCAAGTTAAGTTGACATAATATCCTGGAGGACACCCCTATGCATTTTACAGGATGAGGAATGCATATCCTAGATTGGATATTAAGTCCAACATGTATTATCCTAGTATAAGGGTCTTCTTGCTCTGATCCAGGTGTGTCTGGAACACATCTCCTTCTACTAAAGAACATGTTTTGTCGGTATGTCACACCATCTTAAGGCTTAACGATGTATGACCTTGGCGTAGTTGCTGCTGACACAACGACTGCTGGCTGCCACGAGTTGTTTTTTCTCTGAATCGATGCGTTGCTTTCACACTGAGAGTGTTGACGTCCCTTGATTCTGCCCGATTCGTTGGGACCTCTCAAACTTGTTTGACATTACGGCGACAATGTTAATGAGATTCAGCTGCTGACAAGCTTGCAGACCAATGATATGCTTTGAGCGTGTCTTGACTATTTGTTGCGGGTGCCTCTCAAGGATCGGGAGTGGGATTCCATCAGGATTTACAGCTTATAAATATTGCCAGGGGCGCGGTGGTCAAAGTGTTAGTGCGCTGCGGCACCAAAAAATTCTAAAATAAAAATAAAAATCGGTCACGGGTTCAAACCCCGGTTCTGGCACCCCTACGGGTAGATGATGCTCGTTAAAACCTTGGCTGGTTGTTCATCTAGGAGAAGGAAACTCCGAATACAAATCCTCCGCTGCCTTGCGGCTATACCTGCCTTGCGGGAAAGGCTAAGGGAGTAAACCCTGAAAGAAAATCAGGAATTGGAGCACCTACACATAAGACCGGCAGCTCCTGCGACGCCAATGGCAGCCAAGCTGCATCGACGCAAGTCGTTCCCTTGGTTACACCATTGACGTGGAGAGGGGGGATATGCTGTATGGGCAGCAGCTAATTCTCCATAATACCCGCCCAGGCTTGCATCACCTCTGGAGAGGACACTCCAGCGTCGCCGCAAGGTGTCGACAAAACACGGGAAGCAGCAGTTACCGGTTATAAGCCAAAGCTCAATTGACGTAGAGCTAGGCGCCAGGGGCTGCTTCCGACGGTGGGAGAGACTACCAATGTCTCACTGGACAGCTACCGCCCGCCTCAAACTGGGCAGCCCCCAGTCAAATAGGTGCTATCCCGTCATGGCCTGCCTTCTCCACTGGGTGCGTGGAGATTAGAGTACCACTCAACAAGTGGGCCACTAAGCCCTGCACCAAGAAATACAAAAAAGAAAAAGAAGACCCCAGCTCTTCGAATCGCTAGCTGGAACGTGAGGACTATGTGTCCCGGCATCACTGATGATCTGCAGTCCATAAACGACACACGGAAGACAGGAATAATCGATAGAGAACTTAAAAGGCTAAAGATTGACATAGCATGCCTTCAGGAGACCAGGCTCCCAGACAACGGTTCACTCAAAGAGGCCAATTACACCTTCTTCTGGCAAGGCAGACCGAAAGACGAACCTAGACAGCATGGTGTGGGTTTCGCTGTTAAAAACACTCTTCTACCATCCATTGAACCACCGTCATCAGGCACGGAGAGGATCCTCACTCTAAGACTCAGAACAACTGCGGGCCCAGCAAACATTCTTAGTGTGTATGCCCCAACACTCTATTCAACTCCGGAAGAGAAGGACCAGTTCTATGGAGCGTTAGACCAGGCAATAGCCGGCATCCACAAAGACGAGGCAATCTATCTCCTAGGAGATTTCAATGCTAGAGTGGGGAGCGACCACGAAGCCTGGCCCACCTGCCTTGGACTATTTGGAAGAGGAAAGTTAAATGAAAATGGACAAAGGCTTCTGGAATTGTGCTGCTCACGAGGCTTGTGTGTGACCAACACTTTCTTCAAGTGCAAGGATATACATCAAGTATCTTGGAGACACCCTCGATCCCACCAATGGCACCAGCTGGACCTCATTATCACCAGGCGTGCACAACTAGCTAGCGTCCTACTCACTCGCAGCTATCACAGTGCCGACTGTGACACGGATCATTCCCTTGTCGCCAGCAAAGTACGAATAATGAGGAAAAACTCGTACCACACAAAGAAAAAGGGAAGTCCACGCATCAATACCTCCTGCATGAAAGACCCTGCGATAGCGCAGCTGTTCAAAGACAAGGTGAAGGAAAGTCTCTCAAAGATGTCCCCATGCGTCACCATTGACTCCAAATGGACGCATCTGAGAGACACAATCTATACATCCGCAATACAAGCCTTTGGCAAAAAATCTCACAAAAACACGGACTGGTTTGATGAACATTGGGACGAGATGAAACCCGTCACTGAAGCAAAAAGGAAAGCTCTTATGGCTTACAAGGAAAAGCCTACACCCGACAATTTGCATGCCTTAAAAACAGCTAAGTCACTTGCCCAAAAGGTTGCACGTAAATGTGTCAATACCTACTGGCTTAAGCTCTGTTCCAGTATACAATCAGCTGCAGACATGGGCAATGCAAAAGTCATGTACGAAAACATCAAAAAGGCAACGGGCCCCTTGACGTCAAAAGCTGCTCCCCTAAAGTCCAAAAGTGGAGAAATTATTCAAGACCAGGCAGCACAGCTAAAACGGTGGGTTGAGCATTATCTGGAATTGTATTCAACAGTTACCACAGTCTCCAGCACCGCTCTAGATGACATCCCAGATATGCCACTCATGGAAGAACTTGATGTCGTGCCCACACAGGAAGAGCTGAGCAAAGCAATTGACAGTCTAGCTTGTGGAAAAGCGCCTGGGAATGATGGAATACCACCAGAGGTTCTAAAGAGTGGCAAGACAGCTTTACTCCAACCATTGCACGAGATTCTGTCCCTCTGCTGGGAACAGGGCTACATCCCCCAAGACCTAAAGGATGCAAATATAGTGACACTATATAAAAACAAAGGTGATAGGAGTGATTGCAATAATTATCGCGGCATTTCACTCCTTAGTATTGT
>MUZC01003153.1:73294-113108 GCA_002072015.1 Radix auricularia
TTTGAGATGCCTGCGTCGCATCCTTGGTATTAAATGGCAAGACAAAGTGCCTAATAGTGAGGTCCTAACGCGTGCCAATACCCAAAGCATGTTCTCAATTCTTAGTGAAAGACGCCTGAGGTGACTAGGACATGTCAAAAGAATGAGCCCCGGCCGCATCCCGAAGGACCTCCTATATGGTGAACTTGCTTCAGGAAAGAGGAAAACAGGTCGCCCACGCTTGCGATTTAAAGATGTCTGTCAAAGGAACATGAAAGCAGCCAAAATACATACAAGTGACTGGGAGTGTAAGGCAGAAGACCGATCTACGTGGCGCACAGTTGTCAAAGAGGGCGTCATAGTAGCCGAGGAGCGAAGAATGGAGGAGGCTGCAGACAGAAGAGCTAGGAGAAAGGCCAAAACATTTGGAAGCACAGAACTCGTGTGTAAAAACTGTGGCAAAGACTGTCACTCAAGGATAGGACTGCACAGCCACTCGAGAAAATGCAACCCAACCCAACGGTGATGCACCATCGTCTCGCGAGACGGAAAGATGCCGGAATAAACAATGTTATTTATTTTTTGGTTACACATTTCTTCCAGTGCGCCATAAAAATAATCTGAGATATGCAGACGACACTATTTCAATAGCACACCCAAAAAGCACCAACGTTTCCTCTAAGGTTCGTTAGTATGTGTGCAAAGTAAAAAAAAACTCACGTTCAAAGTTGCACGGCATTTTTTTTCTTCAATATTTTACAAAATTTGCTATGCGATAATTCTAAACTGCTTTGCGGCGTCATTCAGATATCTGCACTGCTACGCACCTTAAAGCGAACATTGGACACCACCCTGGAAAATAAGAGAGTGGCAGATTAAAGCTCAATCTCAGTAAAACTGAAATAAAGCCAATCTCTAAGAAAACACAAGCTCCAGGGAGCTCGCTATCTAATGAAGGTGAAAAAATTAAAAAAGTATATCCTTTTCGGAACATCTATGCTATACAAGAACACATGAAAGCATAAGCAACAAAGAAATAACGAGTACAATTGCAATATCTAAATACAGTTTAATCAGAATTTAGCAGTGACAATGAAAAAATGGAATGCATCAAAAGTTGTACCCAAATGCGCATACTGAGGAAGATTGAAAATATCATACTTGCAGAGCCTAATTGAATAGGTATCAAAAAATAGTGTAAGCAATAACGGCTTCCTAGAAAAATACAACAACCGAAATGTAGAGCGGAAAGGGGGGAGGCGGGTGCCTGTGACCATTGACACATCTATTATATAATAAAATGGCCCGTGTCTCCGTCTGAGTTTGAGACCGACAAGGATTATTTCCTTTACGTTTGAATTTTATTTTTTAGAATTATTTCCTGTTAAGATTTCGGCGGCTCTATATCACCAGTTAACAAGGAAACAAGAGCTTCTCTTCCCATCAGTGATCAATCTCATATGTTCCGTAGCTGGCCCTCGACCCCAATTTCTCTTCCTTCAGCCTCCTGTAAACTCTGTAACGCCTCCAGCTACGCTGGAATAGAGCAGTGATTCTCAACTGGTAGTCCGCGAGCAAAGCATGAACTTTTAATTTTTTTCTTTAATTAAGAACACGAAAGGTTATAAATGATGTCTATGATAGTATAAATGTAGCATATTAGTATTGTTTTAATTACTAGCCTAACATGTATACAATAGAGGGCCGGATTAAGCCACCTTGGTGCACAAACCCACACGGGCGCCCCCTTCTACCCAGGATCCTCCAATGACCGCTGTTGTGTTCAAAATTATACAAATAACAATGAAAAATAGTTAACACAGAGCTTGACTGACCCTGTGAAAATGAAGAGCACTTCTTCCCAAAAGACAAGAATGAGGACAAATTTTAATTCCTGCATCTTCTTCTCAATGTTTTAAAATATCTTTATTTGCAACCGCTTGTGTGTATCGGAAAGATACATTACCAGCGTTTTATTCACAAGGCCCCCTTTTAGAATTTTCCATATAGCTTGAAGCTGAGAAAAAAAAATATAAATTGCATTGTATGGAAGACGTTTACTGAAAATAACTGGGTGGGGGTATTTTACACACACCCCCTCCAGCTTGTTGGACAACGGTTAAATAATGTGAGACTCAGTATCTATTTGCCATTCTCTAATGACATGTCGATGCGCTACAGGTACAATCTACACAGTTTTTTAAAGAAGTCGTGGTGCCCCATAACGCTTGTTGTCCTCGACACGTGTCTTGTTTACCTAATTGTTAATCCAGGCCTGATGCATGCCTAGTATACGTGACATTTTTTCATTACAAGAGAAATCCATTGAAATGTGTTTCCTTTCAAAATTTTGGGGAGCACGACAATATTAGCACATTAGTATAGTTTTACTTACTAACCAATCATGTATGTTACTAACTAGTTATATACAAAGTATAGTTATTTTATAAATTTCCAGCAAATTTTCAGTTGTGGTCCGTGGCTAAGTCACGCATTTTCGAAGTGGTCCTTGAACCTTAAAAGCTTGAGAACCACTAGTATAGAGCCAATGTGATTAAGTTGTCATTGCAACAAACGCAATGGCGATAAATGTTGAAATGAGATCTGAAAAAAAGTATTCAAAAATAAGTTGATAGAGTGACAGTGATTTTTTTTTATGCTGCTATAAGGTTTTAATTGTTAGCAATGTGAACTTTTGTATTTCTTAAGTAGCCAAATTTATCACCTATTGTCCACATATTAATTGACTAAGATCCAAGTGGTAGTCGAACCCTAAATTATACCCTTGAAGTTAGAGGCAATTAGCCAGCCCTTCCCCAAACATAAATAGCCAGATATCTCATAAGTAGCCCAACCCCTTTATTTTCATCTTTTTTTTTCTTTTCTTTTTTTTTTAAGGTGAATATAAAAATATTTAATATATAAAGTACCCATACATGGTACTGTTGCTTTTTAAAAAGAAATACATTTATTTATTTTAAACAATAGTTTTCAAATATTTGTAAAAATTATGTTGCTTACATAAGCACACAAAAACGATACCTATTTCGGTATTAAAATACAGTTAATTTCTAAGCAATCAGTGTTGTTCAAATTATTTAATATATTCACAAATTAACAAGTTAGTCTGGTAAACATTAAAATAATTCACACCCCCCCCCCAATCCAACCCATAAAGCATCACGTTATGTTTTTAACTAAAAATGTATGAAATTGAATATCTTACAGAATGTTCCTGTCTTTATTGAAACAGTATTTTTGGCAACCCGTCTAGCAAAAAGGGGTTTTAAGTACCACAGATTGTAATATGAAAATAACCGAAAATTTCACATAAAAATGTCGAAATTAAATTTTTTATCACTTGCGCATTCAAGATATTTTTTAAAAAATAAATGGATAGGAGGAATAATAGGAGTCTGAAAGATATGCTTGTAAGAAGTCAGCTTCCTAGAATAAAAGTACACATAGGATTTAAAAGGTTGCAACCCTAACATTTTCAAGACTTGTCCAGATGTATTGATATTGACAGAATTGCTTTCCCTATTGGAACATTTAAAATAAAAGATTTTTTAACTTGCTCAAGTCGCAAAGTGATTTAAGCAATTTTTTGGAAGAGGTGTAATAAAATCTATGTGGATGAGAAAGGTTGCTGCTTGAAAGACCATCTTTGAGAACACCTGTACAACATAAATAAACAGGCCCTATGTCCTGTCTCTTCGACAATCATTGGTGGGATATCAGATTTTGAATATACTGGCAATCTTTATACGAGCAATACCCATGATATGGTTTACATGGAAAATATATTTAATACAAGCAGTTGGATGGATAAACACATATTACAATTTTAAATAACTGTGGAATATTTTTTCCAGTTGTGGTTTTTTACAATAACTTTTGATACTTGCTTCCTTTTGTTATTTACTGTGTCTTTGTAAAACTTTGTTACGTACATCTAATTATGACAATCTTTCTTCTTCTTCTTTTTTTTACTTAATATAATTCATGATATAGTATGTATTTTAAATTGTATACAGTTGATTGAGTGTTAATACTAGTTCAAGTCAGTTGTACTGATGAACGTATTAAGCACTATTAGTGTGTTAGTTAATAAATAAAGTTTTAATTTATTGTTTAGATCATTCTTGTATTTTAAATCTGAACGAAAAGAGGTGAATGGGATTGGGAAAAAATATTGGATAATAAATTGAGAGTGAGTGATAGAGAGATTGAGAGAGAAAAAGAGAGGTGGAGAGGGAGACAGTGAGACTGAGAGGTTAAATGAGAATGAGAAGTAGAAAGAGAGACTGCATAAGAAAGTGAGAGAGGTAGAGAGAGAGAGAGAGAGAGAGAGAGAGTGTGTGTGTGTATGTATGTATATATTTGTGTGTGTGTGTGTGAGTGCGTGTGTGTGTGATTGTGTGTGTGTGAGTGTGTGTGTGTGATTGTGTGTGTGAGTGTATGTGTGTGACTGTGTGTGTGTAATGTAAGTGTGTGTGTGTGAGAGTATGTGTGTGAGTGTGTGTGTGTGATTGTGTGTGTATGTGTGTGTGTGAGTGTGTGTGTGAGAGAGAGTATGTGTGAGAGTGTGTGTGTGTGTATGTGTGTGTGTGAGTGTGTGTGTGTGAGAGAGTATGTGTGAGGGTGTGTGTGTGTGTAATGTGTGTTTGTGCGCAGTCCTGATTCCTCGTGTGAGGTCAGCAGATGAGGTCCCTTACCTTCCGCTAGAGCTAGTGAGATCACATGGTTCTTCTGTTGGGTGGACGCCGCATTGCATCTCAATGCAGTGATCCTTCCATACCTAAACCTGCTAGAAATTTTAAAAATCTAATAGAGAATGACTTCAGGTCAACTTTCAGTCTCAACAGCACGCACCAAGTGATAATTTAACATCATATTATGTATCGGTAGTCGATCCAACAATCACAAGGTGCTAGTTATAACTAGCATTTTATTTGTGTACTGTATGTTCGTTGAAAAGGGCTCTTTGCTGAAAGGTTCGCCGTTTTGTTACGTCGGGTCAGGCCAACCCTTACCTTGTTTACGTCTTTTCCATTTAATTTTTATAAACCTAATTGCAGTCCTACCCCTCATTTTGTTTACTAGTTATAACTCACCAATTCAATAGTCAAAATGTGCTGGCTGTGACCATTGGGACATTGTTTCGGTATATCCTCGTCTTCAACATGCCCCGTCATGATGCTTTTTAGGGAGGAGTTTGAAGCTGGGAGTTTGGGATTTCCTCCTACAGGCTGGACGTCCCCGACGGCCAGTGGATTGCCTTAAATACAGTAAATGATGTCGTCACCACAAGAACTGACGCAGTAAGATGGAGTCATAGAACATGAGATTACACAGAGATCCGATGACTCTCTGAACCTTGCTATGTTTTCACAGCCTGAAATACCGCCTTATAATATTTCGGAACTGGTATCCGATTTATTTACATATTTGTTTTGGGTTTTTTTAAAATAATAATCAAAACTTAGCTTTGGTGGCTTATTAAAAGGCCAAGATGAGGTAACACGGTCCTTACCAAACAAGCCTCTCAAAACCCTGCACTCATATCCACCAAAGCCCTTTTCTCAGTTGTTGCCTTTACACTTTCATCAAATCTACAAGACTATAATACAGGGTTTGTCATTTCTAAAAAAGAAGAGGTATGGGAGGACGATATCAAAGTGTGGACCGGCCCAAAAGGCAGCACAGGACCGGTACACATGTAACGAGATAGTGTGCAGTTCCCAATGGTGCCCCAAAGATTCAACGACGGGTTAAGGGACAGTTCAAGTTCAAAACCGAAAAATGCTCTTTTTTAAAATTAAATTTTAGCGGAACAATGTTTTTAAGCATAAATGTTATGCTATAGAACTGAAAATTTGCGCATAGACTTGTGTCACCTAACAATGCATTGTATTAAAATTTAAGAGTAATCAGAATGTACTGGTATAAAATAAATGCACTTTTAGTTTATCTCTATGAAACTCTATGTCATCGTCTGCTATTGTTCACCTCCACGTGTCATTGAAGTTCAGTCCAACCATATATAACAACATATCCCCCCCCCCCAGTTTTACAGTAAGGAGAGTTCAGTTACGTTCAGTCTGTAAATGTTTGAATTTATTTATTTTTTAAAAAAATATGTCCGTCTCAATAGTAAGGGACTTATAGTAAAAAAAAATTGTTTTAACGGGTTATTTTTAAACGTTCGGTCAGCGGCGTAGCGTGGGTATTTGTCGCCCATGGCAGAAACCAGGTTTGCCGCCCCCTCCCACAGAAAAATGTTTTGATATTAAAGAATATTTAATTTTTTAGGAAATTTTTAATTTCGATTTAACTTTTTATTTAGAAATAAGCAGACATTGTTTAATTTCTTGTATAAAATTGAAGTTTTCTGCTTTTCCTCAAAACACAATCTTTTATATATTAATGTTGTCAGCCACGCTCTGCTCAATAGTTAAAATATTTATAGATTAGTCAAATCTATTATTATTAATAGTAATTTTCTATTGAGGTAATCAAGAATATTCCCTCACAGCTGACATTAATTATTTGAGTTGTAAACAATGTTCGAAATAATTATATTATTTTAGTTAGGAGGATACATATTTATCTATCTCCATTTTCACGTGTAGGTAGAGCATGAAACTTTGGAAAGTTGTTGGGTATCCTCTTACGACGAAAATTGGCGAAATTTTTTTTTTGAAATTCACTCTCTTGGGGGCCCCAAAAACATTTTTCAATTTTATATAGCTCATATAAGATATCAATAATTCTCGTATTTTCCGTAGAGGTAGGAGAATGAAACTTTGGGATATTGTTGGGTACCCTGTAACGACGAAAACTGGCTAAAAAGAATTTTGAAATTCACATTCATGGGGACCGGGGCCCCAAAAATGATTTTTTTTCTTTTATAAGCTATGTCTTAATTACCCTTAAACTTAATAATTTTTCTATTTCCCGTGTAGTTAGAAGCATGAAACTTTGTAAATTTTTTTAGTACATGCTTCCGATGATAAAAGGCAAAAGAGAATATTAAATTTCCCACTCATATGGGCTGGGGCACCAAAAACGGCTTTTTCAATTTATGAGCTATATAAAAATTGAAAATCACCAATTCTCCTATTTCCCGAGTAGGTAGACTCGTGAAACGTTAGGGAGTTGATAAACACACTTTCACGATGCTTGCAGGTAAAATAATATTTAAAATATCCCTTACTGGGGCGCCGGGGGCCCAAATTAAAAAACTGAAAATCACTAATTCTCCGATTTCCCCATGTAGGTAGAAGCAGTATACTTTAGGAAGTTGTTGAGTAGAATCTCCCGATGATAATTGGCAAAAGAGAATGTTAAATTCCCACTCATGGGGGCCGGGGGGCCAAAAATAGTTTTTTCTTATATTTAAAAAACGGACTCATCACAAATTCTACAATTCATCTTGTAGGTAAAAACATAAAACTTTTGGAAGTTGTTGGATACCCGATCACTACGTAAATGGGCGGAAAATAATTTTAAAATTCACACTCATGGGGGACGAGGCCCCAAAAACGTGTTTTTCCTTATATGTTCTTTATAAAACCAATTTTCCTTTTTCCCGTGTAGGTGGAAGCATGACACTTTTGAAATTTTTGTGAATCATGCTCTCGATGATAATTTGAAAAAAAAAAGTTACATCTCCCACTCATTTGGGCCGGGGCCCCAAACCAGTTTTTTCCCTAAAATAAGCTATATAAAAATTGAAAATCACTAATTCTCCTATTTCCCGCACAGGTAGAAGCATGAAACTTTGGAAAAAAATTTGAGTACACGCTCCCGACGAAAATTGACAAAAAGAAATGTTAAAACTCCCTCTTATGGGGGGCCGAGGACCCAAATATAGATTTTCTTATATTCAAAAACCGACTCATCACTAATTCTCCAATTTTCCGTGTAGCTAGGAGCATAAAATTTTGGGAAGTTATTGGGTACCCTTCCACGGCAAAAATTTGCGAAAAAGATTTGTAAAAATCTCACACATGTGGGGCCGGGGGCCCAAAAAATTTTTTTCCTAATATGGGCTTTTGTTTTGTTTTGTTTTGGCTTCCTTATGTCTCGTAAGACGACGGAATAGTCTGTGCTCCTGTAGGATTTATGCACGTGATCTTGCAGCTTCTGCTGTGGCTGTACAAGCCCACTCGCGAATGGCAGCTTTTGCTGCACTTCTCACACTGAAAGGTAGTGCTGGTGGTTGGCTGAATTGCTCTGCTTTTCCTTTTTAGTCGAATTTCGTCTGCGACCTGCTGCAGGTATTTTCCCCTGCTCCTAGCCCAGCAGTCAATGCTCTGTCTCCAACTGCACCTGTCCCCAGCGAGTTCCTCCCAGCTATTTATGTCAATGCCAATAGCTTTGAGGTCTCTCTTACACACATCCTTGTAACGGAGGTGAGGCCGGCTTGTGGATCTCTTTCCTTTGGCCAGCTCAGAATAGAGGATGTCCTTTGGGATTCTGCCATCCTCCAATCTGCGCACATGTCCCAACCACCTAAGCCGATGCTGGCGAAGGAGAGTTGTCATGCTTTGGATTTTCGCCCGTTGTAGCACTTCGTTGTTGGTGACATGGTCCTGCCAGGTAATTCCCAGGATGCGCCGGAGACAGCGCATGTGGAAAGCACTCAATCTCCTTTCTTGTCTGGAGTATAGGGTCCAGGATTCACTGGCATAAAGGAGGGTGCTTAGCACACATGCCTTGTAAATAGCAATTTTCGTATTGATGGTCAGCTTTTTGTTGCCCCATACTCTTTTTGAGAGCCTGACCAGAGTTGTAGAGGCCTTGCCGATCCTTGCGTCTAGGTCGAAATCAAGGGACAGGTTGTTGGTGATGTTGGATCCAAGGTATGTAAAGCGTTCCACGGCCTCAAGTTGGTAGCCATCGATGGTGATGTTGGGTGGGTCAGCGTCTTGGGCCATCACGTTGGTCTTTTTGAGGCTGATGGTTAGGCCGAAGTCCCTGGCGGCCTTGGCAAAGCGGTCCATCAGGCTTTGCAAATCAGCTTCGTTGTGAGTTGCAATGGCAGCATCATCTGCAAAAAGCATGTCCCTGATAACCGTTTTTTCTCGGATATTTGTCTTTGCCTTCAGCCTGGCCAGATTAAATAGTTTACCATCAGAACGTGTATGAAGATAGATCCCCTCTGATGAGGATCCAAAGGCATGTTTCAAAAGGCAGGCAAAGAAGATGCCAAAGAGTGTCGGGGCGAGGACGCAGCCCTGTTTGACTCCACTCAGGATATCAAATTGAGGTAGAGGTATGAAACTGTGGAAATTTTTTTAGTACAGTCTCCCGACGACAATGGGCAAAAAGAATGTTAAAACTCCCTCTCATGGGGGCCGGGGGCCCAAATATAGCTTTTCTTATATTAAAAACTGACTCATCACTAATTCTCCAATTTTCTGTGTAGGTAGGAGCATGAAACTTTGGAAAATTGTTAAGTACCCTCTCTCAACGAAATTTGTTGTAAAAGAATTATGAAATACACACTCATTTGGGCCGGGCCACAAAACCGTTTTTTTTCTCTTATATGAGCTACATAAAAATTGAAGATCTATATTTCTCTTATTTCCCGAATAGATAAAGGCGTGCAACGTTAAGGGGTTGTGAAATACACTTCCACGATGGTAGCAGGTGAAAACATATTTAAAATATCCCTTAATGGGGACATGGGGCCCAAATATAGTTTTTAATGCACTCACTCAATCATCACTAATACTACAATTTCCGGTGTAGGCAAGAGCATGAAAATATGGGAAGTTGTTGAGTACCTTCTCAAGACGAAAAAGAAATTTAAAGTTCCAAATTATTTGTGGCTGGGGTCCCAAAAACTATTTCTCTTTATCTGTAAAAATTGAAAATCACTAATTGTCTTTTTTGCCGAGTATGTAGAACTTTAAACTTTAGTAAGTTGTTGAGTACACTTCCTCGATTGTGACAGGTGAATATATATTTAAAATATCACTTACTGCATGCAGGAGCCCCCAATGTAGTTTTTCTATTAAATGAGCCATTAAAAACTGAAAATTACTGCTTCTCCCATTTTCTGTGTAGGTAAAAGTATAAAGCCTTCTGTAGTTGTTTAGTAACAGCCTGCCACGGTAATAAGGAAAATAATAATATAAAATTTTTAAAATTTTCACCCAAACCTCTTTTCCCCTAATATGGGCTATATAAATCTAAATCAACACTAATTCTCCAATCTTCCGTGTGGGTAGAAGCTTGAAATTTTGGGAAGTTGTTGAGTACACTCCCGTGATGGTAGAGGCAAAAAATATTAAATCCTTTCTCACTAGGGGGGACGATTGCCTAAATATAGATTTTTTCTCATAATAGGCTATATAAAAAGACGCATTTTTCAATAACTGAAATCCTAATTTACCGCAGCAAAGTACGGGTAAATTGCTAGTTGACAATATAATCGTCCGAGCTGTACAATCGTTCACATAGCTTTAGATTGTCTCAGCTGAAGTTTCTGATACTGTATTGGGTGTTTGGTTTGAAGGTGATATGTAAGCGAAGTGTTAGGACCATAGTAGCAATGTTCCCTTTAAGCAACGTGGCTGCGCAGATATTTAATCAACGCAACGCATGAGTTAAGAATCACCGCGCAGCAAATTTGGTAAAATTTTGCACCAAAAATTTAACTTAAAACATGTTAATGTTTAAAACATAAACATAGACGATTAAGAACATTTGAACCAGAACAACAAGTATTTGTATTATTGGCAAATTCAAAGAATTAAATCACATGGCAAGGTCTCTACAAGATTGAAGACAAACTTAGTGATGTCACATATAATGTCAATATCAAAGGAAATGTGGACAAACTGTATATTGATAAACTAAGAGCATATGTTGACTATAAAGAAGCAACACAAACAGTAAATATTATCAGCAATGAGAATGATGAAAATGATATGAACACAATGAAAAAGAAAAGCACCAACTTAGAAAACATATCATCTGACATATCAGAAATCATGAAAGATGGGGTGATGAAAATTTTTTTAAATATAAAGGTATAATCACAAAAGAAACAGGAAACACAAAACTGTGACTCATAAAATACAACTACTAGAGCATTAACCTTTCAAAACTAAGGTATACCCTATTCCAATGGCTTATAGAGACACTGTAAAACCAGAAATTGACTATCTTCTGAAAGAGAATAAAATAAGAAAAGCAGTTGAATCTAAAATAACATCTCCAACTGTCATATTCAAAAAGAAGAACGGAAATATTCGACTATGCTGTGATTACAGACAATTGAAAAATATTTTAAAAATTAAGACCATGAACCTAATGGAGATCCAAGAGACATTGTAGACAGAATTGGTCATTCCAAAATATTCACAACATTTTACTTTTGGCAGATAAACATGGATCCTACTTCTGTCAAATACACTGCATTTATGGCCATGGATGAAGTGTATGAATGGTTAGTGATGTCTTTTGGATTAGTCAACAGTACAGCCACTTTTAGTAGATTTATGAAAGTGATGTTAAAAGGCAAATAAAAGTCGTGTACACTAAATCGACGACATATGCATCCATACTAAAGTATGGAAACGCACATACATTATCTTGAAGCTGTACTAGATAGTCTCAAGAATTAAAATGTTATAATCTCTCCTGAGAAAATTAACATTGGAAAGAAATGCATTGATTCTCTGGGATACAGAATAGGAGGAAGAAAAGTCATTCCAACTGCAGAGAATGAAAATAAAATATTCAATTTGTCAATCCCAAAATAAAAAAAACAAGTTCAAGCCCTGCTGTGATTATGCAATTTCTACAGACCATTTTTTGAAAACTATGCTGAGATTGTTCACCCACGGACAGAAATTACGAAACACACAAATGTTAAAGAATTTCATTTTTCAGAAGAGTGCTTCAAGGCATTCGAAAAAATGAAACAAGCATTTAGAAAGAAACCCATCTTAGTCACACCCAAATGGGACAAAACTTTCATTGTTTCAACTGATGCATCTTCTATTGCATTAGGAGCCTGCCTTATGCAAGAACATGATGGTGTTCTTCATCCAATACATTATCTGAGCAGGAATTTGACAAGAACTGAACGTAACTACAGCATTATAGAGATGGAATGTCTAGCCATACTATGGGCTCTACAGAAACTGCAAAAATACTTACTAAATAGAACATTTACTTTTCTGACAGACCACAAACCATTGGCGGCATACAACAAGAAGTAAATAAGCAACTCAAAAGTCAACCACTGGGCAGATTACAAATTTGACATTAAATCTGTTAAAGAAAAAGGCAATGTTGTTGCAGACATTCTAAGCAGAATACAACAAATACAGACATTCTGTTAATTCATAAGAAAGAAAAAACTGTCTCAGTGTTATTATTTACAAAAGAAATGATAAGCAACAATTGTTTTAATCTATTAAATAATATATTTAATTTTATTTATTATGATTGTTACAAGTTATTTGAATTGCACAAAATTACATGTGTGTTAAAATTTCAGTTTTATTCTTTTCAGTACAGACTGTTAAATTTCTGCAGATTTTTCTTTCTTTATTTCTATGTCTAGATATTGTATGCAAAACAAAAATTGTTCATTTACAATGAATTCTTTAATTGAGATTAATTTTACTGTGTTATAACCAAAAATGTTTTAGGTAAAAAAAAACAAAAAACTTTTTTTTAAGGACGGGGTGGATGTCACTTGAGAAAATGTGTGTTGGGGGTAGGTGACGTGACGAAGCTGGGGGATATACCAGAAGGCATTGGAAGACGGTAGTTGAAAGTAGAAGTAGGCATGAGAGAGAGGCAGATGGTTGTGTTGAGTTTTTTTTATTATTTATTTTTTAGTCCCATAACCTCTTTTGTTCGAGGTCGTAGGGGATTCTAATGTTTCCGTTAGAACATTCTCGGGCTTAATAGACACTGGGGGCGCCCATTCCTCTCCAGGTCAGCGGAGGACTTTCTTAGCGTTAGTCATTTCTCAACATTTTTATAGTGGCTATTCGTGGGCTCGATCCCACGCACCTCAGCTTTGTGAGTCGAGCGCACTATTGACTTCACCACCCAGCCGCCTGGGTGTTGAGTACTCTGACAATTTTCACCTAGCAAAATGGTACATAAGTTGCTGCATTAAACTTATTTTGTGTTTACTGAGGATTTCAATTTTATTATATTGAGTAATATGAGTAAGATATTGTTGTTGGATAACGCCTACAAGAAGACGGGTAAAGCCAACCACGTTACATATGTGAAACCAAGTTTTGTAAGAGTCTCTGACAAGGACTACACTTTAAAACTGAATTAAATTTTGGTACAAAATATAATAAGGGGTACCACAGGAAACGGTGGGTTGGTGTTATCTGGGCCAATGTACATCTGACACTACAACAAATAACATAAATATCTATTATTCAGTGCCACTCAGCTGGGCCAATGTGCAACTGACTGCTACAGCAAATAACAGAAACATTTATATTTCTACTACCGCTCACCTGAGTCATGATGCAACAGATTGCAAGACCGATTCTTTATGACTTAGTACTGCTCACCTTGGCCATGATGAAACCGTGTTTTAAGGCCAGTTAACCAGTGTTATCAAAATGGATTAGTGGAGGTTTAGTGTCGGAAGTGTGTAATAATTAATGTATTTTGTATTCGGTTGCGTATATGCTGTTAAAGTTTTTAAACTAAATTTAAATACATCAACAAATAGACAAGCTCCTGTATTTAAGAATGTTCTAATTTTCTTCTTACAATTACAAGTATACAATTACTAGAAGAATCTCACTGACATTTGTATACATACAGCTTCTGGCGGTGCTGACTTCAAATATATTGATATTTATTTTATTTGAAGCTGAAGGTGAATGAGTTTAATTTCTTTGAAATGCAAAAACAAAAACAAATTCGCCTCCCTCACAATATAAACTTGAAACTGGAATTCAAGGGAAGCAACTCTATTCAAGGGAAGAAACTCTACTCAAGGTTAAAGTTGATTTTCACGAGTTTCTTGGCCTGTCTTGAGGGAAGAGAGTGAGTCGTCTACACCATATACCTCAGTCTCACTTAATGTATCCTCAGGCTAATCCGTAAAATCTATTAATGATTTCACTAAAGTTGTTACGTTTGTCTGTTTTGAATATTCTCCAGTAATAAGTCGGGGAGCTCTTTCTTGAATTTGGTCTTGTTTATCAATGTTTTCTTTGGTGTATGGGTCCGTCCTAGATAAGACATATTGTAGTAATACTTGTCTCACCAAAGTAAGGTATCACTTGAGTTTTTTTTAATTTTTATTTCATTTGTAAAAGTTTCTCTTTATAAAGCCTAAAGTTTTGTTTGATTATTTTAATTACTTCATTATCTTATCTTATCTTATATGTTACAGACGCTCCTTCTGTACAGAAGATTATTGCGTCCTACGTATATCTTTGGTTTGTGTTTAGTCCTGTATTCTTACTAGAGTTTTAAATGATGATAAAGTATTGGCTTTCCTGGTTTCTTCAGGCAACCCATTCCACGCCCGAATACCGGACGGAAAGAAAGAAAACTTGTATGTGTTTGTTCTTGCATTTGGAATAAGAAAGGTGTTTTTATCTTTATGTCTATTTGAGGGTTGTATTAAGTTATCTTTGTGTTGTATTTCTAAATTGGAATTAATTGCCTTATGTATAATTACTAATTTACTCTTGGTTCTTCTATCCTCCAGTGTTTCAAGGTTTAATGATTTAACTAATGGTGTTACTCTTGTCAGTTTTGAATATTCTCCAGTAATGAATCTGGCAGCTCTTTTTCTTTGGGGGATGGGTCCCATACAGAAGATGCATATTCTAGTATAGGTCTCACCAGGGTGAGGTAGAATTTTAGTTTTATATCTTTTTTACATTTGTAAAAGTTTCTTTTTATAAAGCCTAAGGTTTTGTTTGATTTTTTAATAACTTCATGGACATGGGGGTTCCAAGATAGTTTCTCATTTATTATGACTCCTAAATATTTTGTATCTTTAGTTTGGGTTAGTTCTTTTCCATGAATGAAGTATTTTGAAATTATTTGTTTCTTTTTCTTTGTTACTCTTAGCAGTTGACATTTTTCTGGGTGAAAGGACATACTTCAGTTAGTTTCCCATTTTATTAATTCATCTAAGTCTTTTTGTAAAATTTTGCTATCTTGTTCTGACTTGATTGTTCTATAGATTATACAATCATCAGCAAATAACCTAACTTTAGTTCCTGTTGAGATATTGTTGGGTAAGTCATTTATATAAATTAAAAATAGTAAGGGACCTAGGACAGTTCCTTGTGGACTTCATTGACATGGGGAGTCCATAATTTCTCATTTATTATTATTTCTTATAATTTTGTTTCTTTAGTTTCGATTAATGTTTTCCATTATTGAGGTCTTAACTATCTACATCCAGGTATTGTAAAATATTACGTAAGTATTGATGTTTTACTTTGTCAAGTGCTTTATAATAGTCTATAAAGCAAAGATTCAGATACAGGTCTTTTTGCATCTGGCTTACACCTTTCCATGAGCAGAGATAAGGTGGAAGTATTTTTTTCTTTGTCTCTTTGGGTTACTGAATTTTTAGGATGGAGTTTTACATCTTTTCTTTTCATGATTTTTCCTACTACGAGTACTTTAGTGACATGATTCATTAATAGTCATTAAACTTATGTTCTGTTTGATTAACACTGTATTACTTAACGTTTCTTGGGTATTATGATGAAAATTAATCTGTTTAAGTTTGATGGAATATTTTAGTATCATAAACAGTGAACATCATTTTACACGAAAGTGAGGCGAATGAAATATTTTTCATGCTAAACAAATTTTGTGTTAAAGGGTATTAGAAAATACATATCGTTTTTTGGGAACTTATAATTACTTCGTGTTAACTGAAAACCTTCTTAAACGTTTATGTGTTAAAACTATGGCTGTTAACAATTAATTTTAATTTAATCGTTAAACTTTTGAAAAATTAATGATTTAATTCATCGTTAATTTCAATTATAAAACAAAAAAATAAAATTTATGATGTTATAAGCAATGTTCCCTCTAAGGGTTCCTCGGTCCGTGGGCAAAGTAGGAAAACCGATGTGCACACTTGCTCAGCATCCATTTTTGTGCAATATTTATTTTAAAAAATTACATCGTGACAATTCTTAACTGCTTTGCGCCGTTGGTCAAATACCTGTACAGCTTAAAGGGAACATTGGTCACAAGTAAAACTTATTAACGCTCTTGTTGAAAATCTAAATAACACTGGAACGTCTCTTTTATGTGTAATCTTTTAACAAACTACGCAAAAAGACAAGTGTGTTGACAATATTTGGTTCAAGTGATGAGCGTGTCTAATTGACAATATAACCAGCAGAGCTGAACAATTATTCACATGGAGCTAAGTAACAGGTATGAACAAAACGGTTTGGCAAGGAATGACATTATCATATATCTTGTTCATTAAGTTTCCATCATTGTAGAGGGTTAATGGATTCAGGAACTTTAATCTCTGTGCAGTAATTCATTTTCTGTCTCCCAGTCAGACACCATTACTGCCATTAGCTTACTACGCTTTTCATTTGGTTTGATAAGTAGGCAAAGTGTTAGAACCAAGGTAGGCAAACTTTATCAACATTCTGAACATTCCTGTCAGTCAATAGTTTCAAAAACAAAAGTTTGTGTAATTGTCAGGAAATTTATTATTTGTCTGCCTCTATTTTTATTTTATTTTATTTTTTACATTTTGAATTCCAAAATTTGTAAGTGATTGGTCAATGAATCATTAAAATTTCTTAAAGATTAATCTAGAATTTAATAGTTAATTTCCGCAGCCCTATTTGAAACATATTTCTTTAACAAGTATATTTATTTCCTATATACAAATTTCTTCCAGTGCTAGATAATCTGATATATGCAGACGACACTGTATTAATTCCATAATGGCAGAATCAGACAGTACCCTGGAAACTATCATAAATAAGGGGGTGGTAGATTAAAGCTCAGTCTCAATGATAGTGAAATAATGGTAATCTCTAAGGAAACACAACCTCAAGGGAGCTCTGTAACTAATAAAGGTGAAAACATCAAGCAAGTAGATACTTTTTGGAATATATATATTATACAATAACATATGAAGGTATAACCAACAAAGAAATAACGAGAAAAATTGCAATGTCTAAAGACAGTTTAATCAAAATAAGCAGTGACAATTAAAAAATGGAATGTGTCAAAATATGAAAGAAAAAGTGAATACTGAGAAATACTGACAATAACATAAATGCAAAGCCTAAAAATTACAATGTCTAAAGACAGTTAAATAATTTTTTTTTTTTTAAACGTAAAAAAAAAAATTTTTTGACTATAAATCCTTTATATACGAGACATAAATATAAGGAATGTTCATTATAATAGGCAGGGCAAAATAATCCAAAAATACAAAATTTTATTTATGTCTTGTAAAATGTGTTTAATATAATGAGCACCCATCATGAATATATTTTTTAAAAAGTAATGTCAATATAATGCGCACCTTATGGCGCGACAGGAAAGATTGTTGAACATATTACACACCACAACACTCTTTCTCAAAAATTAACATGATACATAGAGAGAAATAAAATCATTTTAAAATTCAATAACTTAATTACAAAAAATTCGATTGATCTGAAATTTTGATACATCATTTTTATCATCGGAACGAGTGTGCCAGCAAAATGTCAAATCACTAGCTTACAAGGAACCGAGGTAAAAATCAATCTTAAAGGTTTTTTCAGCAAGGGCTCAGACACCACAAGTAAATATAAAGGATTTTAAAATGAGCAGTGACAATAAAAAATGGAATGTATCAATATATGAACGCAAAAGCGCATACTGGGGAATGCATACATTAACATAAATGGAGTACCTAAAGGAATCGGCATCAAACAATAGTGTAAGCAATGACGACTGCCTTGAAAAAACTTATGAGCAAAATGGAGAGACCTGATCATTGATGTGTGTTTCAGAACTGGCACTTGATGAAGATGATGTGCTTGGCTTAGACAAACTTTTGTTTAGTTTATTTTGACAAAGATTTGATGTATAGATCTTGGGCAGGGGTCTCAAACACAAGGCCAAGGCCAGCAAAGTGGATTTTTGTGACCAGCCGGTATGCCTGCCAAATAATGTACTCTCTGTGAAATTCAAGCAGCTACAGGAGGCACATCAAATTCTGTTTTTAATTTTATATATACACTAGTGTATTACCTGTCAAAAATGAAGGAAGTTTTCAAAATTAATAAATTTCAGCTAAAATCTATTAATTTTTAAAAAATACACTTCAGAACAAAAAATAATGTAATACTGAACTTTCATTTATTTCACTATGGAAAAATTTTATGCGAACGTCCAAAAAGAGTTGTTTTTGGTGCAGTAATTTTTTTTTCAAGGCTTTTTTTTTTTAGCAGTGTGCTGCTTTCTAAAATTAGAAGCGTTACAAACGGACACCATGGACGGACATACATAGCAAATTATGTATTGGGCCATCCATATATTACGCACGCAATGGGAGGAGGGGGGGGGGACTTCAATTAATGGCATTTTGCATATGGAAGCGTACAGGAGAGGGGGTAGAAAGGCATAACAAATTTAATTTGCATAATACTAAGACTAGTAAGCTTTTGCTCGGGCTGTAAAGGGCATTCGAGAACAACTGAATCAACACTGAAATGCAATAATGTTTTATAATTAAATGCAAACAAAATTTGAATTTTTAATTACCTGGAATCCATTAGTATTTGGTTGAGATCAAACGTTCACACATTACTAAAATATATCTGATATATTTGTATTTCTTGAAATTGTAGAAGTTTCTCTTTTGCCCACAGGTTCTTCAGTCATTATATAAACATAAAAGGACAGTGATTTCACTGCTTACGCTATTATATTATTTCAGTTTTTTGGTCGTCCATGAATAACGTCACTCGATTTTGGCCAATTTTTGCCCAGCTTCCCCCCTTGTCACAAAACTAGACCCACCTCTTCAACATGATGTCACCATGTTTCAAATTACTTTTTTGTCATTGAATTATGTATTTAGTGAAGCCATTGAAAATTTAATTAAATAAATTGTAAGCAATCAAATATTTAAGTGGAACTTTTATTTAAAGTAGTTCATTTTGATGTAATTTTTATTTGATTTCTTTAACACCACCCCTCACCTTTATCTTACATCGTCACAAATGTATGACACTTCTCCGCCGCCACCCCCAGCAGCGTGACGTCATATATGGACAGCCCCTTTATGCAGCGTTGAAGACAATAAAATTTTAATGTGCAATGTATTCCTTCAATAATTTCAATTTGAAAAACACAATGTTACAAAAATTTTAAAGGGGACGTCCATAAATGACGTCAAGCCATTTTTGCTGACTTTTACCAAAAACTTTGACCTAACTAAAAGCCGCATTTTCTAATTGAACATTAGAATGTTGCAAATTACTTTTTTATCATTTCAATATGTATTTAGTGTAAGGCTGCACTCTAATATCATAACACATGTTAAGTCATCGAAGACATGATTAAATAAATTGAAAGCAATCAAATTTTTAGGGGAACTTTTATTTAAAGTTGGGCATTGTGATGTTACGTCATATTTCTTTTAAAAAATCTCACTTTCTTCACAAATGCATGACTCCCCAAACCCTAGGCACATGACGTCATTTATGGACCGCCCCAAAGAGTAAAAAAAATATATTTCAATTAGGGCTGCGGAAATTATCGATTAATTAATCGATTAATCGGTAACAGTTTTTATCAATTAAAATTATTTTAATCGATAAAATAACGATTTAATTACAAAAGACATTCGACTTTTGTTTTTTCGATTTGTTCAAACATACATAATTAATTAATAATATCTAATAGGTTTCTTTAGGTAAAGACTTCTCCATAAAAAAGATTTTTAAAGTGTAAACTTTCAAATAAGCTGTTTTTATTAGGAAAATTATATTTAAAAATTAAACATTGTTTTTACTTAATTAACAATAATAATATTTAAATTAATTGACATTATTTTGAACTACTTATATTTAAACTAGTATATTGCCTGTTTTTTGTTACTTCCCTTGAAATTTTCAGTTAAATGACATCATACCTCTTATTTTTAGCTTTAATCAAAATTATCGATTAATTGTTCGGTAATTTTTCAAAAGTTAACGATTAAATTTAAATTAATCTGTAACAGCCTTAATTTCAATATCTTTTGACTCTGGCTTTAGTTAAATCTTTCAACTTTTAAATACGTTTTTTTGTGTACATAATATATGGCTGGCCCCTATATTGATTAGCAATAATAGTGACTGTTATCTTTAGTATAAAGCTTTATGACTAAATTGTAAATTGACATATTATTTGTGATAAAAAATAAAATGAGTCAAGATAGTACTAATAGCTTGAAAATATATATATATAGCGTAATACCACCATAAGCAGCTGGGCTCCCAGCGCTTCACGTAAATATGTATAAAGTGTTTTTTGACTAGTGCTGTGTTGTTGGGGGGAGGGTGGCTATGGCCCATGACATGTGATAAGTGATAGGATGGCACGTGCCTCCATCAGAGGTTGAGACTCACAAGGATTGATTTACTTTGCTTTTAAAATTTATTTTTTAAAATTAATTTTTGTTAATATTTAGGGGGCCCATGCCAACAGGTAGAAATAAAACAAGGGTTTTTCTTCCCATCAGTGATCAGTCTCTTCTGTTCCATAGCTGGTCCTCAACTCTGGTGTCTCTTCTTTTAGCCTCCTGTACACTCCACGACGTTTCTGGCTACGCTGGTATACAGCCATTGTGATTAACGTTACTATGGCAAGAAATGCAATGGTTCCGCAAGTGACGATGCCTGTGAAAATGTGAGGAGAAAAAAAAAGCATTTAAAAATAACTTGATAGAGTGACACTGATTAGTGTTTTTTCTGGTTTTTGTTGTTAGTGATGTGAACTTTTGTATTTCTTAGGTAGCCAAAATTGACTACCTAGAAGTCATTGCCCCAAAAATCAATTGGCGGAGATCAAAGTGTCAGTCACATTCTACCTTATACACCAGATTTGAGAAGTCACTATCCAGCCCTTGCCTAAACCTAAATAGCTGGATATCCCATTAGTAGCCAACCCCATCTTTCTTTGAAGGTGAATATAAAAATATATTATATATTAAGTTGGTTTGCTAAGACTGCTCGTTTTTGAGGACCAGTTAACCATTCAAAAAAAGACTGGTTAACCATCGGTCCATATTCTTACAACATTTTGTGAACCAACAAGAAAATGTATCAAATTTTTGCCTCGCGTCGAAAGGTTTGACATTAAAGCGCATGTGATGTACCAATGCTAGCATTCACCTCTCTGCCGCAATGCTGTCAAAACTGCAAATTTAAATTTAAATTAAATTAAAAATAACAATAATATTTTTTTTTAATTCATTAATAAAAAATTCGTCCCAAAAGAGAAGTAAGTAAACTGTAATGATTAAAATATGCAATTTTTTTATTTTTATGTATTTAAATTATTAAAACGGCACATGATCAAATGTTGTTAAGTCAGTTTGTTTTTGAAGTTTTCCTGTGCAGTCCGTATTTGTCTATAATTTTTTGAGAACGAACAAGAGAAGTCAGTCTAGAAAACAGTATAATAATTTCGCCCCACCCACCCCAACAAATAAAGCAATAAGTTCATTGTTCCCTTTAAACTGCGTGGCTGCTCAGATATCTGACCATCTCTGCACAAAATGAGGGGTAGGACTGCAATCAGGCTTATAAAAAATTAAATGGAAAAGACGTAAACGAATATTTAAAAATTTTTAAATAAAATTAAGAAACTTAGCTGCGGTGAACTCCAAAGAAACGAAGAAAGTGAATATTCGTTTTATTTGTGTATTGTATGTCTGTTGAAAAAGGCTCTTTGCCGAAACGTTTGCTGTTTTGTTACGTCCTGTCAGGCTAACCCTTACCTTGTTTACGTCTTTTCCATTCGACTCTGCGCAGCAGTTCAGAATTACTTCGCAGCAAATTTTGTATAATAATGCACAAAAAATGGATGCTCTGCAAATTTGTACACTAGTTTTATTTTTTTACTTTGCACATGGACCAATGAAACTTAGAAGGAACATTGATCAAGTTAAGTTTTTTTTAATAAAAAAATAATAAATATGAAAAAGACATGCTTCAAAAAAGGGACTGTCCTGAAAACTTCGACTTATTTGATATGCGAATGAAGTAAGTAAAAATGTATGCATATTATTCTAATTACAATGCAAACATACTGGTACTTCTAGTAAAAAGGAAGAGTTATGGAATCTAAGCATAAATAGAACCTGGTACCTCAATATAAAAGGTTCAATAAATTTGATATTGAAACAATACCGTCTGGTCTAACCTTAAGTTTGAATATTAAATTTTTATTCCACAGCAAAGAAATTTTCATAAAATATGCCAAGTGTTTCCAGACATCAAGATTACTAGGAGAGTAATTGAACGCGATGAAATCTAAGGCAAAGACTAAATATTTTAACTGTTTAATTAAGATGTAACCTTTTTCCTGACGTTACTATGTCTGTAAGTGAAAGTGAATGACAGTGATGACAGCCATAACATATTTCTTTTTCGAATGGAGGAAAATTTTACTTATCTGATGTACTTGTACTAAGGATTGTATCAATTTAAGTGTCTAAACTGTTTTCTTTTTTCGATTCATTTACAAAAAATGTTAGACGTATTGAAATTGCCTTTGATTTGATTTAATATGTTTGCTTTGTTGATTTTTATGACAAGAATACATATTTTTATTGTTAAGTTTTTGTATCATTTCATGCCACTTTTAAAATCTATTTTTATGGTGTTGAGCATTGATAATATTTCTGTAAATTCATTTTTTATAAGTAGATATATATCTGAAAACTTAAATTACATTTGAACCAATTGTGTCATGCCAAGCATTTTTAATGATTTTTTAAAACCTTCAATTTTTAAAAATAACATGGCATGGTATCTTTGAACTTATTTTAATGCACGTAAATGTACTTAAGTGCCATTGATTCTCATGGCTTATTGTGCTGATTAAGAATATCTTTATTTTGATGTATGATATTTTTGTTTATGTGTGGATTTTACACTTCTTTCTGTAAAAAAATGATAATGAAGAAAAATTTATGTTAATATTTTTTAAAATTATTTTTAATTTTTTAATGGATCAATGTAGCTGGTCCCATCTCTGTCAATTATTTTGGAAAATACAGTTCCTTGAAAATGACCCTTTTTGAAAAGTAAAAAAATGCCATTTTTGGCATTAACCAAATCTACCACTTGTGTCTAGCATCAGTCAATTGAGAAAGCTCTAATTTATTGTTTTGATCATACAATTATTTTGAGTGTTTTTTTGTTTTTTTTTTAAACCTGATTGAAGAGAGGTGAATGTGATTAGAAAAAAATTTATTGGCAAATAAATTGAGTGAGTGAGTGAGAGAGAGAGTAGGAGACAGAATGAGAGGTACAAAGAGAGACTGCATGAGAATGTGTGAGAGAAAGAGAGGTTAAGTTAGAATTAGAGCTAGACAGAGAGAGTGAGAGATAGAAAGAGAGACTGCCTTAGAAATACAGAGAAAGGTAGAGTGTGTGTTTGCGGTCTTGCTTCCTCCTGTGAGGCTAGCAGAAGATGTCCCCCTACCTGCTGCTGCAACTGGTGAGATCCCCTTGCTCTGCTGTTGGTTGGACCCTGTCATGGGCAGTTCAGCGGCCTTGTTGAGTACTTTCTGTTTGGTGGCATTATCATCTTTGACCCAGGTCTGGCGATGACATTAAAACATGAACAAAATCAAATACACACATTTTATCCAGTAGTTCTCAACATTGTTGGAGATACTAAACCCCAAGAGTTTCATATACACATTCAACAAACCTTTCTTAATGCGTGTCACCACGAATCATATGAGTCAGGTGTGTTCTTGACCTCTATCAAAATCCCTGAGACTGACCAATAGAACCCCTGGCATTGGATCAAATCCACTGATTTAATCTCTTCCCCATACCCCCTATAGTGGCTCCCGACTCTCTCATTTCTTTCTGTGTGATGACGTTTTCATCTTTCACCCAGGTCTGGTGATGGCATTAAAAAATGAACAAACAAACACACTTAATTAATCTCTCCCCTTTAGGCCCAATCATGGCTCCCTACTCTCTAATTTTACCATTTCATCTTGTCATCTGAGGCACAAAGAACCAAAAAAATTGTGCTCTAATAATAAAGACAAGGTGATATCTGTGGGAACTACTTTCAGCTAGGACATTATAGAAAAAATAATTTAAAAAGCTATACTTTATGTATACTGAAAATATGGAAGGAAGTCAGCAGTCCCGAGCCTGTGCTCTTCATGGGGCTTCCCGGAAAACCCCCTCAGCTCTCTGGCCCCCTAAAGGATGTAAAAGCTGAGAAAGAAGCACCCCCCCCCCCCCCCGGGAGCGGTCGCTTCTAGAAGCAGCCACCTGGGCGTCCCACTAAGTTGACCTCCCGAGGGAGGGGTGGAATTTTCCCTACTTGGACTTGCTATCACTTCGGCGCCACCCCGGCAAAGCTTTCAAGTCTCAATGGTTAGGACAACCTATACTATATGCATATATATTTGATAGATGAAGCATGAAATTCTGCCCATGGGTTTCTTATCTAAGTATCAAGCATCAAATTCTTTTTTAATGGCTGTCTTATCTGCTTTTCCCTGATCACGTCTAACATTTTTGTCTATGGATAGCTCCTCTGGGCATCATACATACAGTCTAACATAGTGTCTTTGGATAGCTTATCTGGGCATCATACATCAAGTCTAACATAGTGTCTATGGATGACTTATCTGGTTATATGACATCAGGGGTATAAATATCAAGTCTATTTGGTTGTTCTTTACTCAGACCGGAAAAGTTTGAATCTCATTAAGTAATATTACTATTTTTAAAAAAGATTATTCTAAAACAATGCTTTTCAGCAGCAAAAATAAAAGTAACAATATGTTTTTAAATTTTTTTTTTCCATTAACTCTGTTAGCAAGATTTAGTCTCGATCAAGTTCTGTAAGCTGATTATTTATCTATCTGCTGAGATTACATTACATAGAATACCCGGATACTTGACTATTATCTTAATGAAATTGTACTATATTAAAACTTGGATGTTCTATAACAAGAGTTCCACCATTAAATGACAAAACCATTCCATGACATACCTGGGTATCCACATTGAACATGACCTTGTTGTTTTCATTGTCTACGGGCGGGGCAGGCTTGGTAGTAAAGGGCGGCCTCTTGACTGGAGGTAACTTAGGCCCCGAGAGGGCGCTCGTCCTGGTGCAGAAGTGAACAGCGCAACCCTGGTGAAACAAGGTCAGAGGTTAAATGTGAACAACCTGTCAAACAAGGTCAGATGTCAAAGGTGAACAGCCAGTCAAAAAAGGTAACAATCAATAGCTCCAATCCACACATATTGACATAAGCTCCCAGTTAAATTTGCATGTGATGCAAATTATTAAGGTTATTTTTATTATGATTATTATTATTTCTATAACAAATTATATTGTTATCATAATTATTGTCTCAATATAAGGGTCCCTACCAAAGCATGCTAGAAACTTTAAATATCAATTAAATAATAAATTAAGGTCAACTTGCAGTCTCAACAGTCATGCACCAAGTAATAATTTAACATTTCCTCTGACATTATCAAATGATAAATCACTAATTCAACAATCACAAGATGATAGTTATAACTCACTAATTCAACAGTCATCATGTTCTAGTTATAAATCTCTAATTCAACAGTCACCATGTTCTAGTTATATCTCACCAATTCAACAGTTACCATGTTCTAATTATATCTCACCAATTCAACAGTCACCATGTTCTAGCTATATCTCACCAATTCAACAGTCACCATGTTCTAGTTATATCTCACCAATTCAAGTCACCAAGTTTTAGTTATAACTCACCAATTCAACAGTCACCATGTTCTAGTTTTAACTCACCAATTCAAGTCACCAAGTTTTAGTTATAACTCACCAATTCACCAGTCACCATGTTCTAGTTATATCTCCCCAATTCACCAGTCACTTTGTTCTAATTATAACTGACCAATTCAACAGTCACCATGTTCTAGTTATAACTCACCAATTCACCAGTCACCTTGTTCTAGTTATAACTCACCAATTCACCAGTCACTTTGTTCTAGTTATAACTCACCAATTCACCAGTCACCTTGTTCTAGTTATAACTCACCAATTCAATAGTCACCATGTTCTAGTACATCTCACCAATTCAAGTCACCATGTTCTAGTTATAACTCACCAATTCAACAGTCACCATGTTCTAGTTATATCTCACCAATTCAAGTCACCAAGTTTTAGTTATAACTCACCAATTCACCAGTCACCATGTTCTAGTTATAACTCACCGATTCAACTGCTACAATGTTCTGGCTGTAACCACTGGGACATTTTTTCGGTAGATTCTCGCCTCCAACATGCGCCGCCATGAAACTCTTCAAGGAGTTGGAAGCTTGGAGATTGGACTTTACTCCAACTCGCTGGTTGCCCTCAACAGCCAGTGGGTTGCCTTAAATACAATAAATGACATCGTCACATCCTCGAACTGACGTAATATGACAGACTCATAGAACATGAGAGTAACACAGAGATCCACTGACTCTCGCGTCCTTACTATGTTTACACACCTTAAAATAATGTCTTACAATATCTTGATACAGGCATCAGTTTTATTTACAATTTTTTTTTTTAAATAAAAGAGTTGGTAACATTTAGACTTTATGACTTAATAAAAAGGCTGAGGGGAGATAACACGGCCCTTGCCTACCAAGCCTCTCTAAACCCTGCACTCATTCCCACAAAAGTCCATTTCTCAGTTGTTGCCTTTTCACTTTCACCAAGTCTTCAAGCCTATGATTTATCATGTAACAATGTTTATTAGTGACAGCTGGGCCTATTTGTTGCCTACCTGACTGACAACTGAAGAAGCCACCAAAAGGTATGGACAGACCAGCACCTCCCTCGTAGTCGTCACTCAGACAAATGAAGTAACTGTACAACAGACGTAGGGCGTAGTAACCTTTGGGGCAGCCCTGGAGGAAACAATTGGATGTCATGTTATATCATTACAGAATCAATTAAAAAGTTTTAATGACATCATTTTCAAGCATGAGAAAAATGACATCAGAAGGAACATAATAAACATCACATAATAAATTTCCATGAAATACATTTAACAATGAATTATTTGTAATTATTAAAATCTGACTAGCAATTAAAGCTAATAATTTCTAATTATTCAATTTGTGATTATCTTTGCTTTGTTAAACAAGCCTTTAAACAATGTGTAATAAAATTGTATTTGTATGAATTATATGAAAGTTACTTCCTGTAGTTGTTTTTCAGCCTGGATTGCATTTAACCATTAACAAAATATATCAATAAATTAAATTCATTTTAATGGACCTAGAAAAATTCTTTAAAACTTATATAAGTGACCTTAAGGAACTGGTTTATTATTAGGACAATTATTGCAATATCATGTCATACAATTTGACTCAGGAGGCAGAATGTATAATTTGTGTCAAACATCACATGTTAAAAGCGTAGAATTGGTGTCAAATATCACATGTTACAAACTAAGAATAGGTGTCAAATATAACATGTTACAAACTAAGAATAGGTGTCAAATATCACATGTTTCAAGCGTAGAATTGGTGTCAAATATCACATGTTACAAATGTAGAATTGGTGTCAAATATCACATGTTACAAGCGTAGAATTGGTGTCAAAGATCATATGTTACAAACTAAGAATAGGTGTCAAATATCACATGTTACAAGCGTAGAATTGGTGTCAAATATCACATGTTACAAATGTAGAATTGGTGTCAAATATCACATGTTACAAGCGTAGAATTGGTGTCAAAGATCACATGTTACAAGCGTAGAATTGGTGTCAAATATCACGTTACAAACATGATTTAAATCACCCAAACTTTTTAATTCCTGCAGGTACAAACTGTGGCGGCCTTAGTACTTATTGGCATCCAGGGGGGTTTTGGGTGAGTGTCATATTTTTAGCGTGATGAGCAGACGATTGAAAAATAAAATTATAAGGCGCCCAAAACTCTGCCCAACACCGGAGAAAATAAAACAACAAACAACTCAAGCGCAGGAGATGGCCCAAAACACAACACCCATTGGGCTGCCACTGCCTTCGTTCTTAGTTGAAAATTCTAATACAAATTCTAATGCCACGAAAGCTACAAGACTTTGTCTTTAAGACTTAGAAACAAATCTATTCCCCAACAAAAAACTCGACACAATTGACAGTAAGAAAAACTCACGGTTCCCCCTGTGGCTGGGTTGACACTTGAACTGCTGTAGAAGCCACCAAATAGGTAGCCAGACTGTGGGGCTACTGGGCCAGTTGCTGCACACCAGTAGGTGCTGTAGGTTGCCGTTGCTTGGTACCGCTCGGTGGGACAACTAAAATATTGACATAAATTTTTTTATTTCACAAAGTCATGTTATTTTAGAAAATGTGTTTCAAATCTGATATGTTCAGAAATGTATGGGGTTATACAGTTATACGGATGGTATGTGTATGGTAGGGTGGTGTAGGAATATATGTTTTCTTTTAAGACAGTAGAGGTATTTTTTAAAAACAGTAGAGGTAAAGTGAGGCTGTTGTGGTGGGGTTTTCTGTGGAGAGGTTTCAGAACAGATGTTAATTTAACCATTGAACTACTTCTGCCGGGACTGAAATGAACTAAATAATGATGGCTATTAAAGAAAACCTCAAAGCAAATTAACAGGAAAACATTAAAAGAAAGTGCAAAGAACTCTAATGATTCATTTTACCTGCGACAATTTTGACGTTCCTCCATGACTCCTGACCTGCTGGCTTGAAGTAACTGGACAGCTTTGTAAGATGGTGGGCAAGAGTGAGAGCCTGTTTTTGGGTTGACCTGGTCCACACCATCGCATGGGTTTTCCTTTAAGTAGCGCCCAGACAGCTGACACGTCTGGTAGACACCTAATGAGATCACATGACATGACATTAGAGGAAGAGAGATGGAGATTCAGTTAGGAATTAAAGAAACAATATTTCAGATGGGATTTTCAAAATGGACATACTAACCACTAATTGTAAATGCCAAGTAAAAACATCTGTGGTCAGTTGAAGTAACCAAATATGTGTAGGGCGTAGGAAGCCATGTCGTTATCAAACAATTTTTTACACCCAGTCAGGTTTCATGATTTAACAAAAGATTATATCTGGGATCTCTATATGTGCCTTTTTAAACTTTTAGCATGTTAACTAATTACCTGTTAGGCTGCCTCACCCCTAAATTCAAACCGGTGTACAGAGAATATTGGGTCTTAACCAACAAACTGTTGTCAGACAAAAACAACGGCCCATTTTATACTGCGATGGCTGATAAAATCGGCCGACAAAAATCATGGTCAAATAGCAACTTCCTATCCACTATTTTATCATAAACCAAGTCACTTCCTTTTATTGTTAATAAATCTTCTTCTAGGTCAAGCTTGCAGTTAAAAACTTTTAAAATAGTATTTTTTATCAGCGTGTTATGAACACTATTTTCTGATGCCCATTTTCAAGTCAAAATGGATAATTCTGCAGTTGGACCTTTGGGTACAGGTTTTAAAAAAAGATAGAAATATATTTGACAGCCTCTTGTTTGAAGATCTAAGTGATAGTGGTGATGATTTAAATATTCCACATGATAATCTTAGCTCCGATTCTAGTTCTAGTGATTCCGAAGCTAATCTTAGCCCTATGCCTAATGCTAGTCATGAATCGCACTTTGACATCGAACCAGACTTGCACAACCAGATGAGAATGCATGGGTTACAGTGACTGCTTTCATCTGATTTTTGTGCAAATGTAATAAACTTCACAGTTAGGCAACCCAAATCAACTAAAAACATTAATGAGCAGTGTGCAGCAACAACATAACAAAACTTTTTTTTGCCTGTTCCTCAACAATGAGTTATGTGCAAAAAGAGGCCAATAGATATGCCTATGAATGATTAAAAAAGGGATTGATTTATTTATTTATCAAAACTTTTTAAAACTATACATTTTCTGAAAGTTAAATGAACTTTCTATCATATTTTATAAGTAGTTTAATTACATAATTCCAAAAATATATTTTAGTGGTATTTTCATGCGTCAGCATTCCAAGGTAAAGGTCACATGATATTTTGGGGGTGGGGGTGGGTAAAAGAGCTAACATAATCTCCATCGATTCTCCTTTCTAAAAATATATAGTTATTGGGGTTTGTAACAATATTTGTATGCATTTTTTATTATTTCTGATGGCACCCAAAAAAGATTTAAAAAACGCCTAGACATTACAGCATAATCTATACCACAGTTTGTGGGTTAATATACACAAAGGGAAGAGTTAAGTCCTCAAGATTAATGCCTCCAGTACAGCACCCTTCATGCTTAAAGGAGAAACACTTGAGGAGGTGGATAGTTTTGTCTTCCTTGGCAGCGTGGTAGATATACAAGAATTGGAGGCAGACACCAAAAGAATTGGCCATGACAGGAAGATACTGGAGAGTAAACAAAATGAGGGGTAGGACTGCAATCAGGCTTATAAAAAATTAAATGGAAGAGACGTAAACAAGGTAAGGGTTAGCCTGACTGGACGTAACAAAACGTTCGCTGTTTTGTTACGTCCAGTCAGGCTAACCCTTACCTTGTTTACATCTCTTCCAGATACTGGAGAGGCTGGAGGCTGGCCAAGGACAGAGATGGCTGGAGGTCTCTCGTAGGTGGCCTATGTTCTTGGAGGAATCGCAGACACCAACGTTAATCAGTGGATACCCCTCATGAGCGAGAAGGCTAACAATTTACAGAGTAAATCTCCACTTTGAAAGATGAGTTGTTGTTTTTAACAGAAAACAATCCCCCTCTAAAAGTAAAATTTGAATAACTAGTAAATTTCACCTCCAAACAGCAAATTGGTATATTACAATGAGAACATCTTACCTCTAAACATCAAATTGGTATAATACAATGAGCACATCTAACCTCAAAACATCAAATTGCTTTACTGAGCACATCTTACCTCTTAACATCAAGTTTGTATACTGAGCATATCTTACCTCCAAACATCAAATTGCTTTACTGAGCACAGCTTACCTCTAAACATCAAGTTTGTTTACTGAGCACATCTTACCTCCAAACATCAAGTTTGTATACTGAGCACATCTTACCTCCAAACATCAAATTGGTTAATGAGCACATCTTATCTCTAAACATCAAATTGGTATACTGAGCACAGCTTACCTCCAAACATCAAGTTTGTATACTGAGCACATCTTACCTCCAAACATCAAGTTTGTATACTGAGCACATCTTACCTCAAAACATCAAATTGGTATACTGAGCACATCTTACCTCCAAACATCAAATTGGTATACTGAGCACATCTTACCTCCAAACATCAAATTGGTATACTGAGCACATCTTACCTCAAAACATCAAATTGCTTTACTGAGCACATCTTACCTCCAAACATCAAATTGGTTACTGAGCACATCTTACCTCCAAACATCAAATTGGTTACTGAGCACATCTTACCTCCCAACATCAAATTGTTGTAAGTTATATTGAATACACCCTACCTCCAAATGTCAAATTTGTATACTGAGTATTACAGGAACCATCGTCAAAGTTTGCCGAGAAGCTGAAGTTTGGAGAGTCCAGTTTGGTGCATCCTCTGATCGTGTTCATCTCGTAGTATGTCTCTATTGATTCACGAACAATCTATCAAACATTAAGACCATAGATTAGGATTTTTGTGTAATTATGTGCTTCTTTGAGAGAGTGCATATGTGTGTATTTCAATGTGTGATCAATGTGTTTTACATTGCATATTTTTAAATGTCTTTTGTGTTTGTGTACAGTATAAGTCCATTAGTCCGGCATCCACCAGTCCAGAATGCCCGATAGTCCGGCATCGTTTCAGAAAAAATTTTAAATTTTGGTTTTCTCCAAAAGTGTGTCTTTAAAGCAAATAAAAGTGCTTGAGAGCTATTCAAACGTTTTCGGGGTAGTTCGGGATCATACGGAAGTGCTCGGTGTTGTTCAGCTAGTCTCAGCTGTCACAACAAATACAGGTGCAGTGCAGCAGAGTTAATCAATCACAAAGCAATTCTGGTTATCTATCTAATATTATTTTAAATACTACAATGATAAACAAGAAAAATGTATACTTTTTAATGATTATTCGGACAGTAATTTTAAATTGGCGATGAATCATACACCTAGTAATAGTAGTTGTAGTGAAATCGACAATGAAGTTGACAAGTCATCTGTTGATGAACAACAAGCCCAACCCCATCTCAAGTGCCTTGTAGAAGTGATGACATTTCCATCTCAAATATAATGTAGACAATATAGTCTAATTTGAAAGCTGCTAAACCTTTTCACTAAAATTAAGTGCAATGTTAGATGGAACTTATAAATATTTTCTAGTTGCAATACATAGTATAGCTTCCAGTTCCATTGCAAGCAGTTCAATTGTTGTATTATTTTGCTGTATGGGGCGATCATGATTATTCACCTCTAATGTTGTTGTTTTTTTTGTTGTTTTATTTTTAATGTGAATTATTTCTGTTTGCTTTAAATATGAATATAGTTTTCTTGAAATTCATTTTATTACATTTTGGACAAAAATCTACATTTTTGTTTTGTATTAAAAAAAAGTATTGTTTTTTTTAATTTTTTTTTTCTCACCAAAACAAAATCATATTATTCTATATAAATAATGTCATGAGCTGCGTTGCCTGAAAAACGTCAGTCTTTTTCCTTTGATTAAATATCAGATATATCATTGTCAGTCAAATAATTTAAAAATTATTAAAATTTTAAGATAGCATGGTAGTTAGCGAAAAATTTCCAGAATAGAATTCCGTCAGAATAAAGGAAATAATTCCCGAGAAAAAGAGTTAAAAATAAAAAATTTATTCAGCCATGAAACAAATTTTCATTGAAATGAATGTCACTAACAGTTATTGTTTAAAACCTACTTTCTCCACATCGCTCACTGTGGTGGACGGTAACTCTGGCAGAGTCTGACTCGTCACTAAGAAGTACAGTGGATCGCCGGACCTGTCCATGGGCACAAGGTTAGCATCCACCTGACTGACCCATTCATCCACACTCATGTTGGTCCGGAAGTTTGGTCCTCCGAATGTCTTGATGAAAGAGTGGGTCATGCTGTTGCTAAACCCCTTACTGTCGTTGTTTTCTTTGCTGTGAGTGTAAAATAGAGAAATCACTGTGTAATGTTATTGGTCAAACTGTAACACTGTAGTCTTATGACACACACCGGTTAGAATAGTCAAGAATAGTCATTGCATAATGTGGATTTTACTCAATTGCTCCTTAAGTGCTACTTCTGTATCTATTTCATATTCCTGACAAATGGGAAGCAACTTTGTTAAGCTTTTGATTCAATTAGAAAAACGCTTTTCTTTTCTAAAGATATTCGTTTATCTTAAAAAATAAAATGATTAATGCATCAAGAAATGATTTAAGTTTAATAATAATAATATAACATGCACTGCAAAATAATGACAATTAAAGATCACAATTGCGATTCTAGGCATCTTGGGTGAATACATACTCGATAGAGACGCGTCAAACTAAATCACACATGGATTGAAAGTGAAACAAGATAAAAACATCAGGTAAATCTCATAGAATCACACAATAGCTAGAAATCCAGAGGAAAGCATGATTTTGAAGCTATTTTAAACTAAAAATGCTTGAGTGCATTTTGGTCGCATCTGTGCGAATTCCTATAAGAATGCATTTAGAAGCATCATGAGCTAATGACTTAATTTTGAGAGGTTGAATTCCAGTTGCTAAAAGATTTTATCAAATAACATTTTTTTTTTAATATTGGGGAATGTAGGGCATGCATGCCCATCAGAAATTGTTTTCAGCACAAGACGAATAGGCACTTTTGCTTTCTACAAAGCAAACAGCAGCAGAGAGAAAAGTCAAACTTTTATGGTTCTATGTCTGTTTTAGCCTCTGGACCAGAGACCCCTTCTTTGCTGCCCCCAACCATGCAGGCGGTGGGCTGGGGGACAATTTTCATACTTTTCATTACAATCAGCTTTCCTAAGAAACTTTCTGTGTCATTTTTGCATAAAAAAGTACAACCCATATGCAATTTTCACCCTCAGATTTGTTTGTTCAAATGCAAAAAATAAGAAAATTAACTCATAATTAATTATGAATTAATCATTAATTATCTCATAAACATATAAATATCCTCATCAAAATTTGCTGCATGGTAACTTTTAAAATCCCTGAAAGTCTCTGGCAGAAGGCTGCTTGGACGTACAGGTGTGCAGGTTAGAGGGAACGTTGCCCATAAGAACAGTTTGAAAGAAAAAATTTGATAAATTATACAAATAAAATTTCAATTAAAAAATTTTTTCAAAAAGTTTTATTTTCAGATGAATAGTGTTAAGTTATAGTTGTAAATTTTTCACAACAACCAAAACATTGATATAATTATTTTTCTTTCCAAGGGATTAACTGAGCTTTTGTTACTGAAGTCAGTGGCACATTGTATCATCTAATTCTCACCTGAAGGAAGTGCTGAACTTGAAGACTTTTTCAAATTCTACGCTGGCTGACACCAAGATTTTCCTCGCATCAGTCATAAACTTCCTTGACAAGTAGTCGTCCTTGACCAAACCTGCCCCGGCAGTAAGACTGGTTAAAACGTGGGTCCCTACAAGAAGTAAAAAAATTGTAATTCTTTTCTCAAATAAAGAAAAGTGAACATTCTTATTGCCAGAGGCAAATTTTAAAATAATAAAAGAAATAGTTTACATGAATTAAAACAAAATAGTAACAAAATAGTTTCTTGCACTAAAGACATTTTAAACATTTTGAATTCCTAATAATAAAAATACTCTGATGTATAAAAATGCGTTGTTTTAGGTTTCATGAATAACATCTGAATATCCCATAAATACTTTTGGTAGCTCTTTGCAAGATTACTTTAAAATATTAGACAAGTTTAAGAAAATCATAAACTGGTATTGAAATGACATGAAGCCTTTAATGAAACAAACATGATGCTTTTCATTAAATATAATTAGACATGTTCATTTAATATCAAATGACGCCACTAACTGTATATACCTTAAGAGTGTTATACACTTTGTTTGATTATTATTTTAGTACTGATCTTATCTCCTTTTTAATTGATAATTTCTCCTTATTTTAGGAGAGGCAGAAGAATGCATGTTCCTTCCTTTTAGCAGTTAGTAGTGTCGCAGCTTGCCATTCGACCCTATGTGAATAGACTAGCAGCTTGTAGTACGAGCAATTTTTTATTGTAAAATGTCTTTTAATAGTCTTTTCATAAGCTATATGTAACAATACCCTTGAGTATCCCTAGAAATTAACTGATCACCACGTGAAGCACGGTGATCGAGTGGCAAGCGCGCACGACTGGCGTACTGATGGTCACGGGTTCGAATCCATGCGAAAGGCAAGGACTTTTTCCTGTGGCCTAAGAGTCCCTGAGTCACCCAGCTCCGAATGGGTACCTAACTAACAATAGTTAGGCGACTGGGTTATGCGTGGAACCCCCATAGCCTTGGCCTGTGACCACTGTATCACTTGCCAACAGATCATCTGTCATGGTCTGTGGATGCAATTATCTTCTGCATAGAAGGAGCATCTGTATTCTAAGATATGATAAGATAAGCTGTTAATTTAAAACCATTTGAAACTGTTTAGTCCTCAATATCGTTGGAAAAAATAGTTTAAGCAACTGTAATTTTGCTTAGTGTTATAGTTAAAAATTCTTACCAAAATCTCTGACAAGCAACTGACCAGAATACCTGGCCTGTTCTGTCTGATTTAGTTCCAATTGGGCAGCGATGGCCAACAGACGACTCTTAAACTGTGGACTCAGCTGAGGATCGGGTTGCAATTTCACCTCACACCTGGCAAAAAAAAACTTGTATAAAACATCAATGAACACATGTATTACATCAATAATTACTCAATGGCAAATTGAACTCTTTGAAATGGATCAGCCAATGCCAGAATAATTGTTTATTTGCTCCCCAACCTCCTATCACTAATACCCCAGATGTATTGCCCGCAAGGTTGCTAAAAGAATTAAGCAATGAACTGTCCCCAATCCTTATAGTCTTTTTCAAGCTTCTCTAAACAAGGGTAAAGTGCCCCAGGATTGGAAATTAGCCAACGTAACTCCACAATTTAAGAAAGGTGATAAATCAGACCCTGGTAATTACAGACCCTATCACTTACTAGTATCACCTGTAAATTACTAGAACACTTAATATATAGTAGAATAGTTAAACACCTTGCCAAATTTAATGCACCTATGCCGAAATCAACATGGCTTTAAAAAAAACAGATCATGTGAAACACAATTGATAGCTTTAAAAGATGAACAATCAAAAGGCTTAGACAAAAATGATCAAAAAGATACAATATTACTAGACTTCTCAAAAGCATTTGACAAAGTTCACCATCTTAGTTTACTTAAAAAACTGAACTACTTTGGAATCTCAGGTCCCTTATATCACTGGATCCAAGACTTCCTTTTGGTTAGGGTGCAAACTGTAACAATTAATGGATGTAAAAACTGCACCAATAAAGGTTAACTCAGGAGTTTCACAAGGAAATGTGCTAGGTCCCTTACTCTTTTTAATTTTTTAAAATGATTTACCCAAAAATATCACAACAGGAACAAAAGTTCGGTTGTTAGCTGATGATTGTATAGTCTATAAAAAAAATAAGTAAGAACAAAATAGCAAAATTTTACAAAAAGATTTCAATGAATTGATAAAATGGGAAACTAACTCCAGTATGTCTTTCCACCCAGAAAAGTGTCCACTGTTATGATTAACAAAGAAAACGTAACAAATAAATTCAAAATATTCCATTCAGAGAAAAGAACTAACCCAAACTAAAGATGCAAAGTACTTAGGAATCATAATAAATGAGAAACTTTAATGAAAACCCTATATCAATGAAGTTTTTAAAAAATCAAACAAACAAAACCTTAGGCTTTATAAAAAGAAGCTTTTATATATGTAATTTGGAATTCGGGCGTGGATTGGGTTGCCTAAAGAAACCAGGAAAGTAAACACTTTATCAACATTTAAAACTCTAATAAGAATGCAGAACTAAACACAAACAATAGATAAATGTAGGATGCAATAATCTTCTGTGTAGAAGGAGCGTTAACAGATAAGATAAGATAAAATATTATCTTCACGGACATACATGCAAAACCTCAACTTTTTACAGGAGACATAATGATCAGAGCACTGATCATGGGTACTTAGAACAATAAACCAAAATAGATAACCTGATGTGCTGGTAAAACACTAGAGCTCGCCCCAACTTGCCTGTGGTATCGGAGCTGCATCCGGACAGTGGAGGAGTCATCTCCGATCTGTGTGCTCTTCATCTGTTCATGCTCAAGGGAGAACTTGCCATTTATGGTCAATAGGTCATTGCTGAAACCCCCCGCAATGTTGATAGTGTTGGACGTTATGGACTTGGCCGTGTGCCAACTTTCAATGATCTCACCAAATGTCTCTACCTTGCTCGTCTATATGAGAAATAAGTATTAGGCAATATTGGTAATTTCAAAAAAAAAAATTCTGTTTTTTTTTGTTGTTGTTGTTTTTGTTAAGACAAACTTATGTTTCTGTAAGTAAAGCCAGATTTAAAATTATTTTTTAAAGTATAATAATTTTTTTTTGTTTTCAACAAATAAGTTTACTGTTCTCTTTGTCCCACGAAAAAAATGGCAGGCTTTGTCATACCAAACGAGAGATAATTGGGAGATTCACATCTTGCAAATGTTCAGTAACTAATGGCAACATTAATACATTTTCCATGTGTCTTAATATATGCATTTAAAAACTTCTTTAGTTACTTTAATGCTGTAGTAAGTAAAGCTAGATTGTCTATTGATTGACATGTTGGACAAAGGGTAAAGGATGATAATGGTGTCTGCCAATGGGAATGTATGTTGGGCATTATTGTAAATGGTGAGCAGGTCATGACTGTTGAAAATTACTTTGAAGTGTCCTCTATAGAGTGCTTGGTAAGTTTATCAGTGGGTTTCTTTAGATTCGGCAGCATATTTAATATCACATTGTAAGAATCTTGTTATAAGTCGCTTATTTCTTGAATGATATGACACAGTTAGTGGAGATTTTCCATAAAGACATTTTGAGCACAATTTTGTGAAATAAAGTGACAGAAAAATGCCAACCTTAAGAGGAATCATGTAGACATCGTTAGGGATAAGAAAGTTGCCGTCATCTGTAACCTTGCAGTTACTGAAGTTGAAAGACACAACAAGGCCGGTCTCAAGGTTACGGAGATTATCCCAACCAATGCCTGGAAGAACCTGGTGATTAGAACAAGATTACCTTCTAATGATGGGCACTTTAATGGTGAGACTACCGTCTAATGAGGACTTTTATAGTGAGATTAACATCTGATAAGAACTTTTATAGTGAGACTGTCAGATAGGGACTTGTTTAGTAAGAAAACCTTAAAATAAGGACTTCAACTATATTTTAATAGAGGAAATATATTTTAGCAAGAAGGCATCTATATAATTAGTCTCCTTTTAAAAGGGAACATGTTATTTCACAGAGACATTACACAGCTGACAGATTTTCTGTTGCGTGCAAGTTAAATTTTAAACAACTTCCAGATCAAAGTCAAATACTATCAGTGAATTTAAAACTATTTATGCAACGATGGAAAGTATTTAGTTATTTATGAATGTTTCACAATTAACTAACAATAAAAAGTATTTGCATGTAAGATAATGAAAATGTATGACTAAAAATTGCAATAAACAAGACTAGTAATTCAATAAATTATCCTTCCATTTAGTGGTCTTGAAAGAGACAAAACAAAACTCTTATAGATGGAAATTTTATTTTAATCCATTGTGTATTACACTTATATGATGATGATGATGTCTTTTTAGCGGTGACCGGACAAGTGAACACAAGACAAGTGAACACTAGACAACTGAACACAAGACAACCGAACAGTTGACATGTGAACACACAGACAAGTGAACACAAAGACAAGTGAACACAAAAACAAGTGAACACACTGACAACTGAACATACAGACAACTGAACTTACGACAAGTGAACACAAAAATAATAGAAATTGAAAGAGAATATCATGAATATGTAAATTATAAAACTAAAACGTCGAATGTTAAAAGATTAACAGATTTGCTACTGCTGAAACTGAAGTTAAAACAAAATTAATCTGAAAAAGTTTGTCGCAAAACAAGAGTTCATTCCAAGAAAAAGACAAACCATCTACAACCACAGAGTGTTTACAGTCATCAACAATAAAAAGAAGTGAGTATTTTCTGGGGCATTTTATAGATTATTTCAATGTTTTATTTTTTTTCTCACTTATGACTTCGATTATGTGTAGTGTTGTATTAAAGTATAAGCCTTATAATAATAATAAGCTTGATTGAGGTTTGCTAGTATACTAGTACTACTAGTAGTACTAGTACTAGTATTAGTCTTACTTAACTTTACTTAACTTACACTTACTAGTGCTAGTACTAAGTAGTAGTAGTACTATATTATTAGTACTGTACTAGTACTAGTCTGTATTAGTATTAGTACTAGTAATA